>KZ112499.1:0-191140 GCA_002120305.1 Hypoxylon sp. CO27-5 | reverse complement strand
CCCCCCCCCCCCCCCCCCCCTTTTCTCCTTCACAAACCCCGAAAAGCAATGCCCGAGTTCTTCCCCTTCATCCCGGGGACCGAGACCGGCCGCGCAGCGCGGCAGCACGCGAGCGACGCCTCGCCTCTCCTCGGGCGGTTCCGCGCGGTGCCGCCGCCGCCCGCCGCCGCACAGCAGCCGCAGCTTGGGCTCCTGTCGGCTCGCGGCGGCCGTGGCAGCGTACACGTGGGGTACGGCGCGCTCCTCGTTGCTGGGATGGGCGCGGAGGACGAGGAGCAGGAGAGTGAGGATGACGATGACGATGACGATGACGATGATAACGATAATGATGCGAGTAGAGATAATGGTAATGGTATTAATAGGGGCTGCGGATATGTCTTGAGGAGGACGTTGCGGGCGTGGCGCCGGTTCGTGCGGCTCTCTCGCAGGAGTATACGAGACCTATGGATTGAACCGCGGCAAACAGCTGTCAAGCGTGTGGTTGAGAGGTGGTGGAGTCGTTGGGCTGTCTTGGTATTCCTGCCTGCTGCACTGGTAAGTCATGGCTTGGTTTCTTGCGCTACACTTACTGTTTCACTGTTACATGAGGAGCTTCTAGAGAAACATACTCTGGGGCTGGGCGTCTGGTATCCATGCTATGATTAAGGAGGCTGACAAATGTGCTACAATCTATCTAGGCAGTGGCATGGTGTGCGCTTCCGTTCCCACAATATCCTCTCGCACCCGACTCGCACGGCCATCCACAACCTCATCACAAAGCTCCGTCCGGGCCGGACTCCCCTTCTGCCAATCATCGGATCCCCGGTCACGGCGAGGCACGTGTGCAAGTCAACTTCTGGTTCTTCCTATTTGTCTACTACGGATTCTATAACCTGACGGCTCTAATATGGATAACCAAAGTTTTCAATCTCTACTCCCTCAACTGGTGGCCATCCACCCTTGGCTTCCCGTTGACGGTTTCTCTTATCGCGATTGTCTCTCTCGCGGCGCCGATTCCCATCTATCTTATCCCGGAGGCGCGTTATTTGACTGTTCACAACACGGCCTGGGTCAGTTGGACCTTTGTCATTATGGCTATGCCCGTAGCTATCGCCTTCTGCATCCTAATGGCACACGAGCGCCATCTAAGCCTACGCAACTCGCTGAGCGAGACTCAGCGCATATTCACGAGCTCGTGGTGGACCGGCAAGCCAAACACGCTCTCGGCTACTCGCCATCATAATAGGCGTCGAGGTTTAATAGGCCGGAGAACTAGCTCTTTCGATCCGGATGCCGTGCTACAGATCACAGATAGTCCACGACAGACCATGCCAGCATTCATACAACGACGTCGTTGGCTGCCCGCTAGCTTCGTCCGATTTGTGTGGTTCTGTCTCGCGCTCTTCGTTGGTCTGCTAGCTTACCTGATAGGAGAGGCGTATGCCGAGATCTATCTAAGGACGCTGCCGCATAACAGTTTCGAAACGATCGTCTACGTTTACAGTTGGGTCGTCACGGTCCATCTGCTAGACGCGCTTACGGGTTGGATTCTCGGCGCTACCGAAGGGGAACGAGTAGGGAGCTATCCCCTGAGCTGGATCTTTAAGCTGTAAGACTTAGTTGGGACACGCCGACTTACTTTAGGGAACCTGCTAACAGATTGAGCAGATACTTCATGCTAACGTATCAAACCTACGTTCGCGCCCTATACGCGCGTCTTCGTTCACCATCGCAGTTCATCTGGCTTCAAGCACTCTCCTCTAGCTTCCTCATCATCCTTACCCCGCTGACTATGACGCAAACCTATCACCGAGCGCTTTCGATGCTGGGATTGACTGGCCAGTCGTACGCCTCGTACCAAAAGATCTGCACCAGAAACGTTTTCATCCGCTTCTTAGCTGAGAACGTAAGCATGCTCACGTTTCTCGGGAGCATCTTAGTGCTGCACTTCGGAGCGAACCAGGACGTATACCCGTATTTCGCCTTCGACGACCCCGATGAGCTGTATGATTTCGATCTGACTTTCTACGCGTCCATGATTACCTGGGCCTGTGAGTTGGCAGCGGGAATCGTGCTCAGAGGCTTGATTCGGTGGATCTTTGGGGTAAATGCCAGCGTCGAGGGCAAGATGGATCTAGCAGTGTGGCCGGAGCTACTACCTACGAGCGTAGCTGTTATGCTGCACGTATTGCAGAGCATGTTGTTTTCAATCATCCGGCTGCAGTTTCGGTGACAACATGGTGGAGGATCGTTCGTCGAGTTGATGTGGAAGGCCTGGATTGGTGGCCCCCAGAAATTTTTTGCAGCTCGGTTAAGTGTGGCCAGCAAATACTGCGCTTCGATTTCTCAGGACGAGCGGATCGAATCTTACCAAGAAAATTATGTTCTGGGGGAAACTAACAATGTTCGATGGACTGGATTTTTTTGGTTGTCAGGCATCGGACTTTGTTCCGGCCCATGGGGGTCTTGTTTGCTTTCAGTTGTTCTTCATTCAGTTGCCATGCAAAGGTGCCCAAGGCGGAGTAGATGATACCCTTTTTAGAATAAATACCGTAGAATAGATATCCCTTGACTGCTAATCAAATCCTGTTATAGTCCTTTCATATGGCTTGCGCGGAGATGGTGTGCAGTTGTGACGTGGATCAAAGATGCATACGTTCTAATTGTCTCGCATTCCACTTGAAGAGGAAATGCTGGGGCGGAATACAAGCGGCCGCAAAGTAGGGGAAAGGCAGCTTGCTGAAGTGTCGTTCAAAGGCTAGGTAGTTTCAATTGCAGCGACTTTATCTCTGCACCATGGTGGAGTCACTTATTGGTGGAGATATATATAATGCACGAAATACTGCATACCCGGTGTGCCAGTTCTGAACGACGCCGACAGCATCGTGAGAGACATTGTGGATTACATAGCCGGCTGGCAGGCGCGTAGAAGCTTGGCAACTTTTGACCGCATAGAACCATATACTGCAATATATTGGGGAAACCGGCAAATACGAAGAGCTGTGTATAGGTGTGTGTGATATCTGATTGATGGCCACATCCGAGAATACTTCCGGTCGCCTAAGCCTATCCGGTTCTCTATACCAAGATCGGGTCGGTCATGTAGGCACGGCAGCAGCAGGTGGAAATGAGCCCATATTAGCGAATGTCTGAATCGGCCGATTGCATAATGTCGTGCACCCCTCCGATACGGCGGGTGGCGTCTGTCAATTATCGAAGCCTATCAGTGACAAAATCGATTTCCGATACGGTGTCCCCAACCCGGGAGACGAAACCGCTGCATCAGAGGACCAAACATTGCCGAGTGGGTGCAGCATCTCTTGACTTTGGACTTGATTAAAAGCCTAGAACACCCCAGGGCTGATGAGTGGGCATGATGTGTCGTTTGGAATGATCGACAGATTTGCAGATCCACCTCGAGCGACGTCGTCATTCGACGAGGCTATGGTTGTCAATGTTTAGTGTCGACTCGCAATGGCAACAGAAGATGTTTGAAACTCTTCCCATTTCCCAGACTTCCGATCCAGCCAAGGCAGGTCCATGGATCGACCGGGAAACCCCTACTCAACTAATCCAGGAGACTGGCGGTGAGCGCATGCAATGACTAACTTGTGGCTCAGCTACCGGACATTTCTACGAATAGGACAATAAGAAAGGCGCGGTCAAGATGCCATCGCATGCGGGGGACTGGGGATGTGCTGAAACGCTGAAAGAACAAAGCATTCCGTGCATGGAGGACGTTGAGGTGAAACCAATGCAGGTAGCATACCCTCGCATATGAGGATACAAGTTGTTGAATGACCACTGGAGACCCAACTAGAACCTCACAAAGTGGGTTGCAGTATCACGGAATAATACAGCGCCCTTGTTGTCTTCAAAATGCCGGGTTTCCACAAAGGGCTAGACTGCGATGTCTCGACAGATTAAAGCCGTTCAACCGTTATGACTCAACGAGGCATATAATCCGAGGCCTGAAAAGCTTTGTAGACCATGAAAATACGGCTTACCATTTTCCATTAGCAAGTCGCTGGTGGGTAGGACGGTCAGATTATAAATAAATGAGTGGTGTGGTGGCTGACAAAACCAAGGGATTTCGTTGTTATCAGAATCCCTTGCTCAGGAATATGAGCCGATGCTTATTAGTCTTTAGCTGGATAGCGGCCAAATCCAGGCCCAAGTACGGCCGGCTTACGCAAAGGAGATGAATACCTAGGTAATGAACCTGGTAAGTCAATTTAGCGCAGGTATCGCGTTAGGAGTTTCAGCGGTGATTCGGCGAAACCGGCGGGTTAATATGTGCGAGGCTGTATCGACCCAAAACTTTGGCGCGTGTTGAGGACAAGACCCAGCCAGGAAACATAAGAGTCACAGTTCCCATACGCTGGGCGTCCAATCATCCGGGTGTTCTCCCCGACTAGAACACAAAATATGTAGATGCTAGAAGAGTTGCCGGAACATTCTTAAGCGCCTAGATGTGCTTTGCAGTTGTAGTCCAAGCATGTGAGTTAACAGTGGTGTGGTTACAACATCAAACACTCGTTGGTCACTGCGTCTGGATCCCCTGCCTCGGTTGCTGAGCATGCAACAAGAGATGTGGTTGCAGGAGCCGGAGTGCGTTGTGCCACCTCGATCGAAACGGGGGACCAACCATCGGACCTGATTCGACTAAAAGAGAAATGGCCGACGATTGAGGCGCAACGCGACCCTTTTTGAGCCCCATGCCAATTAAGAGGATACGAGTCTTGGTACATATGTAGTAGATGTCAAATATACTGTACCTACCAGGTACCTAATGTTGGGGCTAATGGCGCTCAAAGAAGTGACATAGCTAAGACAAGACGGGATCCTTCCCTTTGTAACTAGATCCCGGGCCGCTACAGACGCAATTGACAAGACGATTTCGGGCAGCGTCAAATAGCACCTTGTTAGTCAATGATCACCTTGATCACCTCATCCAAGCTCCACACAGCACCGATGTGGCAATTAGGATTGGGGGCCTTTTTCAGTTTTCTGTCCCAGGAACGTGGCCAAGAACTTCAGGGCCATATCGAAGACAGGATTGGGCCAAAGTTAGGCGAGCCATCATAGTGATTAGAGTGGGAGCTAGTACAATGCCGCAGGTTTGCGATACAGAATGGCGCCGGATATACGGAGAAGAAGCATGCGATGAGTCAGGAGTCGATCGATGAGGCGTCAAGTTTGAATTTTTGAAGAGAGAGAGAGAATCAATGTCAAAGTGCGAAAAAGTATTTTTTGGGGAAAGGAAGAGTGGGGTCTGACAGAAAATAGTCAAATCGCGATTTCCAAAAACTTTGATGAAAAAAAAAGAGGCGGGGCAGCAGCAGCTTAAGTTGCTAATCCCTGACCTTATTTCTTGTTTAGGTATATTAGGTACATATATATATTGGGCTAATTGGTAGCGGATGTACTAGTGAATATCTGTTGAGCCCAAGGATGACTACACTTATGTATGTACCTACTATTTACACTACATGTATATGATATGTGTAAACTCACCACTTGGATATACCACCTACCTATATCTCTACTACATTAGGTACGGATGTATGTAGGTTAGGTAGGCAGAAGGGCGTCAGACTAAGTGCCCCATGTGCGACTAACACCGTAATGCACTATGCAGTTTTCTTAGACAAAATGCACCGTTTTGTACAGTATTAGTCGCACATGGGCCATTTAGTCTGACGCTATTCTGGTAGGTAAGGTAGGTAATCTGCATATATGCTGTTATAATTAAAAAGAGGACTCTCTATAACTTATCCTTTCTGATATCTGATATATGCTCAAATCTATGGTTCTTAAGCAAGATGAACTATGCCATTCAGGTCCTCCATAGGTATCAGGGCCTATATGTAAACTACTTAGGTAGTTCCACGACTGTTCACATTCCTGCGGTAAACCTATTTAACGACCGAACAAATGGTTTAGGAAGGTGGCAATTTCCTATATACCGTTCGACCGACATTTGATGTTTATTCTTTCCAAACCAGTATCCCGTTTCACTTCCCCTGATCATCCTATTCCTTCGGACGACTACGCAGGGTTCCAATGCTTCTAGAAGGAATCTCTTCCGGGTTTAAATTTATTATCATGATATTCTGTAACAGTTACGCAGGGTACGCAAGGTAGTTGTCTAGTCTAATGCCAACAATGCCACCGCTGATTCCTTGTTTTCCATCTCCCTAACTTACGTTTTCTTACACCGCATGTACATGCATGGCTGCTCACGCTTTTGCGGGCACCTCTAGGGAGTGATATACATACTGTAGTAGGTATGGCCTTTACCGACTCTCCGACTTTTTTATATGTACTTTAGTTGACGGCTTAGATTATGTAAAGTTAGGTGCTAATAAAAGCACGGCTTTGACCGGAACAAGCCACCAGCGAGGAGGAATCCCTGATAATGCACAGAGCTTTGCATATTCTAGTTCTTCGTTCGGTATGGTGGCATTAGGAGGTAGTGGGGTGTCGAATGGTGAGCACCGAGAAAAACTACAGAAAAAAAGCCCCTGTAACATCCACATATACACCCACGAGAGGGGCGGAGAGTATCACCATTCGTTCTGTATATTACCTTATATGTATGTACCTGATTTATGTGTAATTAAATCTCCTGAGAGACCTTATTTTTTATTTTTATTTTTCACCACACCGATATGATCTTGTTGCAGATAGGCGACGGGAGCTGCCCAGGCGCCTTTTAGTTGGTCATACCTTGCCTATTTTGGTAAGTGGGCTGTGATTTAAGCTTGGTTTAGGCCTGTGCTTAGGGTCCCCAGGTAACCGGTCGGTGGGTTTTCGTCCGTACCGACCCTTCTTAAGTACATAGAGATCCAAGTCTCATTACTAGTAGACCCGAGTAGATATTGGGGTGGTGGTACAAACACGCTTGGCATCGCTATCAGACAACTCTCTGCCCCTCCAAAGGAGGAAAAAAAATCAAGAGGGGAAAAGAAAAAAAAAATAATTCTCCTCAACCCTCATCCCACTCTCTTGACCACTCCACTCCGTCTTAGCAACCTCATTGTCTTAGCTTTCCGTCTTCCTTATCCAGCAACCGTCACACCTCTTTTCGCTAGGTAATTCCTTTCTCTCACTACTACTCGTCCCCTGTACTGTTTTGTACGGTACACGCACATCCCACAAACTTTACTAACTAGGGCTGCAGTTATTATTATCTGCCACCCGGGTTGGCGGCAAGCAGGCTACCTACCTCCTTCTACCTATTCCATCCGCCCCCTGCGCGTTGCTCCGCGGTCACCTCTGAGGCGGCCTTGTCTCTGCCTGTCTGACTTGGCTTGTGCCTTGCCTGCCTGTCCCATTCGTCTTTCTACTCCCCTCCTGTCCCTTCCACTGTGCCACACCCCCAAAAATTTTCTCCCATTATCAGCCATCTGCCAGGTACACATACCTTCTAGCCCGCACTCACTCCTCGCCGCTCTTCCCTCCTCCTTCTTCTTCTTTCCTTCTCTTCCCTCAGCATGAGCGGTCTAGCCACCTCCGACAATCCTGTTGATTCAGTGGCAACCAATTCAAGTCAGCCAAGCATCATCTCATCTACCACACCCGATGCCTCGCGACGAGAGCCCGCCTCCTCCGCCGCCGGTACCGCCGAACTCTCCGGTCAATCGGTAACTTCTCTACATGAGCATGAGCAGAAGCAGCTTGAGACTGCGAAGAAACTAGTTATCGACGCGTTAAGATTCGTACCTGACTTCCCTATCCCCGGTATTAAGTTCATCGACATACTTCCGATTTTCCAAAACCCGGTAGCTTTTGAGTCACTTCTAGACGTACTCGTCCTCCTGATTCGAGAACGATTTGGCGACCAGATACCAGATGTCATAGTGGGTCTGGAAGCTCGTGGTTTCCTTTTTGGGCCTACACTTGCATTGAGGCTCAACCGACCATTCGTCCCAGTTCGAAAGAAGGGCAAGATGCCCGGCGCTTGCAGGACTGTTGAATACAAAAAAGAATATGGCAAGGACGAGTTCCAGGTTCAGACTGATGCCATCAAACCTGGGCAGTCGTGCTTAATAGTGGACGACATCATTGCTACTGGTAAGTTGAGATCCCCAAATACATTTCCCTATCACTTGCTTTTTCTATCGACCAAATTGTGAGATATATCGGGTGTTTCCCCTTTCTCTGCATTAGCTTTGTCCTCGGTTGTCTCAGGGATCGCTTACTCCCTATTCAACTACCAATGGGCATTGGGACAATCTTACCGGCTCCCAATCGTTTAGCTGCGTCGCCTAATTTTCAGTGTGGGTGCGGCTTAGAGACAATGACAGTGAAGTAAAACACTGCCATACTCTGAGTTTACTCAATTTTAGGCCTGACAGAGTAATCTGTCTAAATTGCGGCTAGAAGTCGATGCAAGTAGCATCAACATATTACCCACACGTGCAGTTAAGAAAAGATCCGACTGGTGGGACCCATTGCTACCTACCTACATATGTGGAAAATATCCTTCATAATCTATCTTCTAGCGGAATTTGCTTGTTTACTCAGCTATTTAAACCTGTCCGCTCGGCTGACTCAAAGACTCAGGAGGCACTGCTGCCGCCGCTGGCCAACTCGTGGAGCTTTCCGATGCCAGTGTCATGGGTTACCTCTTCATGATTGAGATTACAAATCTCAAGGGCAAGGCTCTGTTGGGTGATAAGCCAATGATCACTCTCGTCGAACATGACGAAGAAGAGTAAACTCCATGTGCTACTTGCTTTATCATCACCGGTTTCTGCTTTAAAAGATTCTATTCTCAGATACACGACAGAGGGCATAATTCACACAAATCTTACCATTACAAAACTTAATGATAGAAGCCTCCCGGAATTTATTGGGTAGTTGAAAGGAATAGAAGGCGCTGTTCGGTTGCTGCAGAGCTTCAGCGCAACCGTAATCATGGGTGGGGAAAGCTGGTTTGAGGTTGCATGGCTAGGCGTTAATGGAACACGAACAACTCCAGTGGCACTTGAATTTCTGTTCTTACATGATTTGCTCATAGAAAGTCATAATTCCGTAATCTGTTCTAATCTCAGTAGCATGCGTTTTTGACTCTCAACTGCCGTTATTATCGTTCAACGTATCACCATGTACCATCCCATAAACAGGTTGAATCCAGCTGCTTACACAATATTACCTATCATAAAGGTTCTTGCCATAATCATGAGACCAATATCATCACAATACCGAAATCAAGGCTGTCACTATTGAATTCTCGTGTTCTGGAAGTTGCGGTGGCACGATGGAGGACAGGCTCGGTCGCGAAGCTTACCGTCGCCTAGAATTCCGGTACCATGACGTACGGGGTATTATTTTTGGTCTACGCGTGGGACATAGATGCGTCTTATCTAGAAATATGAATACTAATTCAAGTTCTGTATGGTTCACAAGCGGTTGGATACATGAATTCAGAATTCTGCCCAATATTGCTTTCAACCCCCAAATTCTTCCTATGTCCTCCTGATTTCCTGTGACGGCTAGGCTTTGCTACATACATATCAGACGTGTCCGTTTTGATTAGCATCTGTACGATATGTTGCTTTTGCTCACGCATCACTTGTGCACTATTGGTGGGGGTTTACGCCAGTGCTACTGCGTAGATACTCTCGAAGGGGTCTTAGCTGAAAATTATATGAGGGATGACGAATCGTGTTATTGGGAAGTGCGCTGCCGTCAGCCGTGACGATAGAATCACGGTCTAATTTGCGGTCTATTCACATTTAACATGACTAAATGCGTTGCTCGGCCCCCCGAGGTTTGTGTTAGGAGCGTCCACGATACTTCCCTACATACTTTGGAAATTGTCGGATATACTTGGCCAGCTACATAGAGCCAATAGCCTCTCGACTACTGATTTTATTATTGCTGGAAGTATGGTAGTCCCCCCCACCATCTGGAAAGTCTGATATGGCTTTATACGTGGCGTTTTAAGGGTCTTATACCGGCTCAATCTATTCTCCAGATCTCAAGCCTCCGGGGAAATAGATCGGGGATCGATGCACGTGTACTGATCAAGATCCTAAACTAGCTAGACCCCCTCGACGCCTCATTTATGGGAACGGACTATCAAGACGAGTATTTAGCACGGCTGACGCACATTTAACGGGCGCTATGCAGACCCCGAGAACCATAAGCTTGATGACAAGCAAGGGACAAGACATTGACGAATTTCATTACTTGTCGTAGCGAATGTTATTGAACGAAGAAAAGCCCAGGATGCAGACCGATGAAGAAGATGATATAGGGCTTAAATTATTGAGCCGCCAGTTCGTCATCTTTCTTGCTCATCAGCAGCCACTAGATGATATTACGACGCCGTAATCGAAGCCATGGCGCGACGGATTACCTTATTTGAATTCGGTCACGCTTTGTCAACTAAACAAGTTGACAAGGATAGATATTGCGGACTGACTTTAATGGCTGCATCCTCTCGTGGCGGATGATCCTTCTCACTTGGCTATGAAGTGAGGACAGTGGCAGTCAACCTTTACGGCAGGATCAACGATTTAGATACCCATCTATCACATTAGGTAGGTATGGATTAGTGTAGTTGTGGACGGATGTTCCATGTAGTCGTGGAGCCTCGTTATCTCGAAATATGGGTTTCCCGTACCTCAATAGCTTCTCGATTCACACCGCAACGCCATTTCAATGCATATTGATCTTGGAGTTTTAGGCGGTGGGGGCAAATCCATACAAGGACCCTATGATCCTGGCCTGCCGTTTGTATCGAATTAGATTGTAGGATGATTGTAAAGCCGAGATGACCGGCTGTCGCGATTCGAAACGCGAAACGCGGGCCATTTCCAAGAATTTAAAGGAGCAAAGCAGAAACGATAGGTAGATGAATGAGAGTTGGAGGATTGGAAGCTATTACATACGCTACAAGCCCAGCTTCGCTTATGCAAGTGCTTACTGTCTTTACCCCGGATTGACACTGGACATCGTTGATCCCCTTAGGCGCGCTGCAAGGGGGTGCTAATCCAGAACGGTAGGGCTACCATTGTTTAAGCGCGTCTTCAGCTCCATCGACTTCAACTGTCTATCGTCACTATTGGATTGCTGTCAACCAATCCAACATAGTCGAGTAAGGTAGAGATAACCTCGTATTTCTCACGTGGAAGGGCGCTAGCTAGGACAACACGAAGTCGTGGCCAATTACATTGAATAAATGATCCGTGGTTCTGGGGCTGAGGTTCGGCAGTAGTCCGAAATTACCAGGCTAAGTCTAGACTAGGGTGGATATTTCACGATGTTGCCTGGGCCAAGGAAATGCTAGGCTATCTTACGCCGCTGGCGTACCATGATCGTGACCTCTTCTCCTTTTCTTAACGGAATCAAAAACTTCCCCTCTCGCTCTTATAAACTCTGACCGTCACCGTCTCGCCTCAAACCCCAGTTCCCCGCTTCCTAATCTCAATACAGCACGTAGTCACGATACAGTAGAACCTCGTAAACAGATCCGCAACCATGTCCTCGATCACAACCGTCATTCCTACCGGCCCAATAGAGACATGGTGTGTTGGGACACTTACTTATTATGACGGAACCAAGTATCAATGCGCGAACGAGACGAATGGGAATCACGAATCCGACTTCCAGACCTTCTGCTGCAATGGCGAGATCATCAATACGGTACACGATATTTGGAAACCCGCCTTCTGGAAGGGTGACAACCATTCGGTGAATTTAGCCGACATGGTCTGCTGCGGCATAAGCGGACCGCAAGCAGGAGGCGTCCTACCACTACCCTCGGCGAACACGGAGTGTAATCAAGGGTCGCCGACGCCGTTAGCGAGCCTGGCGGCGACAAATACGGACAACGCGGTGCCCTTCAAAGTCACGTATACCAGCGCTAGCTTTGGCGACGACGGCACGGTGGGCGACTTCATACCCACGAACACGCCCAACTGTTTCTTCGCGCTCACCAAGTCCGTCGCGACGACGGAGATCACGCTGCCGACGCCGGATATCACGACCCTGCCGCCTGCCACGACGGACCAGTTTGGGTTCCCTATCTCGACGGCTTCTGAGACGAGACCTACTTCTAGTTCGGGGTCGGGGTCGGGGTCGACTGGGTTGGGATCTAGTACGGCTCAAACTACGGTCTTGTCGGGCACGGCATCGCAAAGCGGTAGCGAATCTTCTGGCACTGCGACGCCGACGCCTTCTGGTGCTGGGTCGGCTTACGCCGGTGTGCGCAAGGGATACCTCTACGCTGGCTTAGGGCTTCTAGTGGCAAGCCTTCTTTGGAGCTGATCCTACCTCCACGAGGAGAATATATAGCAGAGACGCGATGACGAAAATCGATAAAAGTTACCTGTGGGTTTACAATAGAATACTACTAATATGCACCGTCGATACCCAGATAAGCCCGAATCCGTATATATGCTATGAGGAAAGCATGAAGGGATACAAGAGAGTATATAGCTAGCCAGGTTCTTGAATTTACATCACTTGATCAATGGCTAACTTGATGTGGTTTCCCCTCGCACTCTATGAAATGATATATGTGCCGCTGTGGAAATTGGGCGGTTTTAAACATCTTCACCCGCGCCTCACTCATGTATTTCAAGCTCTATCTATCCACATCTAGTTCACCTAAGATAATGTTGACCGCAAGTACGAAGTCTGAGGCGTTTTATTTCAGATACACTCAAAGAGCAGTATAAAAAAAAGAGTGCAACGTTGAATTCAAGAGTACTATCTTGGGGCTTATTCTCAATCTCTCAGCTCCATCGCCACGCGAACAAGAAACAATTCATTCAATGCATCCTACAACCACCGTTCCGTCCATCTTCCGCCTGACCATCCTCCTCCTGATCTCCTTCTTCGCCTCGTTCCTCCCTAGCCGGCGTGTTCTGCGGCGTAGCTGTCACATCGTAGCCTCGTACGTCTAGTAGAGCAGGATCATAGTCAATCTTGATGGTGATGTAGACAGGAATAGCGTTCGGATGGCCGCCGTCACTTCCTGCGCTGCCTGTGGGCTGCTGCTGTGCTCCCGTAGAATTTTCCCGGTTCTGTGTACTAGTCTCTGAGGTGCCAGTCGCCTCAATGGGTCCGCTGGTTCTAGGCACGTACTGCTCGTAGTATTCTCTGACGATTCCATCGCTAGTGCTCCCGAATCTGGACAGCCGGCTCTCTGTCCCGGCCTCGGATCGGTCCCGAGAAGCATCCACTCTCGTGTGCGAGGGTCTGAGTGGGCTTGTTCCACTTGGCCTGTTGGCTAGGTGGGCATGGCTGAATCCCACTGATACGGTAGCCGCTTCACGCTCGTCCGAGGACGGAGATGTGATAAGCTCGCCAGATTCATTGAGCACGGTACGTGTCCCTTCGGGGAGCTCAGGAGGAACATTGGCATCTGGGATCTGCTCGTTACGTGGCAGCTGCTCGTCGGGAACGTTGATTCCAAAGTGAGCGGTGTCCACGCCAGGGAGATTGATTCGGTGTAGTCTACCAGGTCTAACGCGCCTGTAAGCTGTTCTGGGTCTGTCGGACGAATGGAATCCTCGTTCTGGTGAGCTTCCCACTGATTCCAATTCGAATTCCGAGTCACTTATGTCAAAGTTGGTGTCATCTGTCAAAAACCCTGTATCGAAGGTGAAGTTATATCTTCGTAGGGGGGCCTCGCTGAGGGAACGGGTTCGGTGGGCGAAAATTCTGGCACTGCTGGACAAGACGCAATTGCTAGACGCGTTGGCTTCGGTAGACATGTTGATCGTGTAATATCTGTCGATTTGCAGAAGTGGGTGTTTCTTGTTGATGAAAGATCTTATTTCTTACTGTGTTGGTCTCTGTTCTTGTCTTGGTGCCCGAGTGCTTGGTAGCAAGGAATGATCGAAGAGACATAGAAGGAAGAATAGAGGTTTTATATAGATGCTACATAGGTTGTTGAATGGGAGTCATGAATGATGTGCGAGTAGGTAACCAGTCGATAGTTACACATGAATAGATAGGCTGATTTGGTGGTGATTTGGATTGTTGATTGTAGAGAGACGTGACATAACCTTTTATACCCGTGGGTATGAAGGGGGAAGATGGGACGAGTATCGCAAGACAGGGAGGCCTGAATTGGATCTCTCTAGGTGACAATGATTTTGCTAAGTAGCTGGCCGGCTACTAAGGTGATCAAGGCCACGTTCTACCACATCCGGGCGAATGGTTTACGTGACAATAAATATGATGGACCGATTTTGGAAGCAGATGAGTCGGCAGCCTTGGCAAGTCTACATCACTTTGACGATAGGGGCATCGATGACTACATACCTAGACATCCTCCGCCGTTATAAGGAAATTCACGAGACGTGGGCATCGTCATACACGGCCTCACCTAGGGAAAGCAGAGATGACTTGTTCATACGACTGGATGCTGTCTTGCGACAATAATATCCAGAGCAGACATTCTTATAGAAGCCCAGTGTTCCATGACTCAGAGAGGAAATGCCTAATGGGACGATATACACAATCAAGATGAAGTTGAGACTCATAGGATAATTATCGAGTTGTTCTCTTACCAAGATCACATCTGATGTCCTCGCACAATCACCATCGTCATCAAAGCTTGATCATGGGGAGAGAGAAAATCAAACACGAGAGCAATGTCAACTACGAGGGACTAGTTCTATACATAAGAGCAGACATTCCCTCAGAACAAGTGCTTACGTGGACATACGTAAACAAATGACTTATAACCCATTCAACTCAAATGTTAAGAAATGGACCTCTGGCACGTTTCCTGACGACAGGAGAGAATAAGATGTAATACTAGGTATCAAAGCCATATCCACTCTCCTGTTCACAGATGAATGGCCAATGCGCGAAGGACAACGTATTCCTGTAGCCTTTAACACGAATATATGTGCCTCAAGCGTTGAACATACCCACCTACCTCACACTCCTCACCCAGACCATATTCACTAGGCATCAAATCAGCTCCATGTACGGGTATACGCAAAACGGTCTTCATATGGGGGACATATTTGCCATAACGAAGCCGAACAACGCGCCCTATGGTGTTAAAAGTAGGCCTTAGTCAATCAACCGCTCACTACAACGAACTTCTAGCATGATTTGGGGGTAGATACTGACATCCTGATGATGGAACAGGACGAGCATCAACGATATTGTATCACATGGGAGACAGAACTACGCCGAATGTAGGTGTACAGCATAGAGGGCAAGAGACGCCATCTACACTATGAAGCGACTACGCAACTTCCACGCCAATGAGCTCAGGATCAAATAAGGGAGTATTAGCAATTACAGATACTACAAATATCACGAAGGAACACAGCAATGCCAAACACATGAGTTTCTATTAGCTATTAAGAGAATGCTTCAGCCGGCGAGTGTACAACCCTATGTGGTGTAACACTTTGCACGACATCTGATCCGTCTGAGGGTTTCACCAAGCTCGACATTGAGCAGTTCCGCCACTCCTATTCCACAACCCCTCCGTCACTGTGAAAAGATGAAACGTTTGTGTGCTGTATCGCAGGGAATTTTCTGATCCGCATCAACCAAAGGACAGGGGGTATACTGGGTATCAGCTGAGTATTAGGAAAAGATGTGAAAACAAAAGCAATTCTCCGCGCAAATTGAGACGGGGACATGCAAAAAGCGTCAGTACAAAGATCATGTATTCCATCTCCTCTTGGGTCAATACAACTCTCCTAACTCAAAGCAGGAGGATGTCGACAACCGACAACAGATGGGGGTATCAGTTCAGAACCAGTCTTGTAGGGTATCTTGAAATGCAGATCCGTTCCCGACCAAACCCAGTGTCGTGGATACACTTTACGAAAACATTAATGGTAGACCCTTAGGCCAAACCGAAGCGCACTCTATGCGGCAGCGGTGACGGGAGCAGGGGCAGCGGCGACAGGCTTGTCCGCAGGAGTCTCCTCAGTAGTGGCAGGAGCGGCAGCGGACTCCTCAGTTGTCTCCTTAGCCGGCTCAGAAGCCTCAGCACCCTCAGCGGGCTTGTCCTCAGCCTTGGACTCCTCGGTAGGCTTCTCCGCCTTACCCTTACCCTTCACTGTCTGGCGAAGCTTAGAAAAGAACGGGGGAGACTTGACCTTCTCACCCTCCTCGTCAGAAGTAGCCGACTTCTCCTTCTTGCTGCCGAAGCCGAAGGGAAGAGAAGACTTTCGCTTCTCATTCTTCACCTCCTTGGTCTCACCATTGGTAGCAGGCGTAGCCTCGGTGGCCTCGGTAGGGGCGGTAGCAGGAGAAGCAACCTCAGTGGACAAAGGCTCAGTGGTCTCAACAGCAGGGATGACAGGTGCATTTTCGGCGACAGGAGCCTCAGCAACAGTCTCCTTAGCGGGAGTGGTAGGGGCAGACTCAGACTCGGCCTTCTTCTTGCCGAAGGAAAGGCCACCGAAAAGACTATAACACGTTAGTCAACCATCATCTGCACAATATACTTCTACAACATACCTAGCACGCTTGGAGGGAGTGGGCTTGGTGGGCTCCTCCTTCTTCGCCTCCTCAGCTGGAGCAGCCTCGGCAGCGGGGGCCTCAGCAGCGGCAGCAGTCTCTGCGGCGGGTTCGGCAACCTCAGTTGTCTCCGTGGGCTTGTCCTCCGCGGGCTTGTCTTCAGCGGTCTCCTTCTTGGCCTCTTCCTTCTTGCTAAGCAGGTTGCCGAAGATCGAGGCGCGCTTGCGACTAGCAGATCGGCGCTTAGAGTCCTTCTTGCCTTCTTCCTTAGCCTCCTCTTTGGGCTCCTCCTTCTTGTCCTCTTCCTTGGGTTCTTCCTTGGCTTCCTCCTTAGGAGCCTCAGCCTCGGCAGCTGGCTTGTCCTCCTTGGGGGGAGGAGTAGGCTTGAAGCTCTCGAGAGTCTGCTTGTAGGTCTCGCTCTCGGTGATGGTAGCGGCAAGCTCCTTGGCCTCGGCAATCTTCAACTTCAGTTGCTCAACCCAGTTGTCACGGTCGGCAGTGGTAGGTGCCTTGAAAGTGTGCTTGTGGCCCTTGGCAGTGAAGGAGAACTTGTGGGTACCCTCGGCGGTGGGCTCAGAAGCTTCAGCCTGTAATGAGCATTAGTTATAGTCTCGACAATCACACACACGCGTTATTCATACCAAGTGGATAGCACCGGTAGGGGTGGTCTTGTCGCTCTCCTTGCCATAGAACAAAAGACCCTTTCCAGTCTCAGTGGCCCATGCGACAACGTGGTGCGCAACCTCGGTAGCCTTCTCATTCTTCAGATACGTAGCGAGCTTGTCCTTGGGGGTGGCTTCGGTACCGAACCAGAAGTGGTGCTTAGAGTAGATCAAGTTCCTAGTCTTCGTTAGCTAGACCGTCTTGCAACATTCAAACAATAAGCCTTACTTGGGGAAGTTGGCAGGGGCTCCCTTGTGCTCAAGGGTACCAGCCTCAATGGGCTTCACTTCCTCCTTCTTGGCCTCCTCAACTGGAGCGGCGGCGGCTTCGGTAGCACCTTCGGTGGCCTCAGGGGCAGCCTCAGCGGCGGTAGCAGGTTCGGCAGCGGGAGTAGTCTCCGCGGGCTTGTCCTCAGCGGGCTTCGTCTCAGCGACGGGCTCGGCGACAGCAGGGGTAGTCTCAGGGACCTCGACGGGCTTCTGTTCTTCGGCCATTTTGAGGGATTGTGTGAAAGAAAAAACGAATTGGGTATCAAGAAGATGGGTATCACTAAAAAGGGGAAATTAAACAATGGACTTAGCTACTCGAAGGGGGTATTGGAGTAGTTATTAAATGACACTTCGTTGTCTCGTGAGTGTTCTGTGGTTGAACTTCTGATAGAAGTGGAAGAACAAAAACACTTGTTATTTAAGTCGAGTACGACGGAAAGGGTGGGAGGGAAAAAGTCTAATGGAAGGACAGCAGCTGCCGCCGGTCCTTATTTATTGTCTCGTGATTAACTGGGAAGGAGAGGGACATGGAAGGGAGCACAGTCCATTCGAAGCTCCAAGGTACAGTGGTTGCTACTGTATGTGACTGTAGCGACGGCTGGCAAGGCCAAGCATGAAAACAGGAGGTACGGTACTGTACCAGGGGACTCCTTGATGTACCAAGTACAGTGTATCCTGCACGGTAACTGACGAGCAGGGATGTACTAGTGGGTCTGGGCGGGTCGCGGGTGTGTTGAGCGAAAACAGGTGACCCACCTTAGTACATTAGCAATGATTTGCCCTTTGGACCTAATCCCCTTCTGTACCCTGTACGAAGGGAGAAAGAATGGGCAATCCCACTGAAAGAAAATCGAGCAAGAATGATGGAAGATGGGGAGTGGAACATACACGATAGGGGGGGATATAAGGGGGGAGATGCGACCCGCTTGTCAATTACTGAGTACAACATGATATAGTAACAATATTCCATACATAGCACAATACAATAGTAGGTTCGGTTAGGTACTTGCAATAATTCGTCACTACATGTACCCATTTCCCAGAAACGCCATTTTTTCATTTCTGACCAATCTTATCAAATCTCATGCTAACGCCAATATCGTCAACGTTTCAAACGCGTCCTATTCACAATGCCGAATCGTACAACAAACATCTCAGACTTTTTACTGCCGACAGGGGTTCTGGAATACCGTACAAGTAGAGATTTCCCCATGCCACGGTGCATTATTCCTTTACGCATGATAACCCGGTCCTTACCCAACTTGTTGCTGGGTCATCGTGCCAATCTTGCGGCTATGGTCTGTGCCTGCTACATATTTTTTTTTTCTTCTGAAATGAAGGCCCTGTCTAGCTCGTTCGACGAAATTACAATGTCGTTTAATATGCGCTTGCGTACTAGTGTCCATGGGCTATCGACAGGGGCTAGAAGGGGGAACGATAATGTTTCCCAGTCATCTCAATGGACAACCGTTGTCAGACCTACAAACCAGCATTCTTTTTGGAAAGGCTGGAGTCGGAAATTTTCCTGTTGAAAGGAAAGCTTCAACATACATGTAATTATTGGATGACTGTGCTAAGGTATCTTTCTCAGGGGCCGACCTAGCTGGTCCAGGTTGCTATTAGCGATTGTCGCTTCGTTCGAGACCTGAAATGGAGATTGGTATTGATCTTCATCTGTTCATCAAGGACAGCATTCATGTAGTTGATGAGTAGTACATGTAGTCAGTGGCTAAGATATTTTCCTTCACGCTGCCTTTAGCGACCGTTACGCGCTTGGATACATAACCAAGCCCCCCTTTTTCTCTGCTTATTTGAATACCCCAGGGAAGCAAATCAATCACGACCTACCTAATACATTTACATACATACCAGTCTGACAAGAACACCGCTTGCCGAACCTGGCAGTCGACTAGTTCGGTTCGGTTCTGGAATCGGACGACATTACTGATGATAGGACGGCAGTGATGGCGCCGATACGACTCCAACACAAATATCCAATACATCCATCCAATGAAGCCGATATGCAAGATGCCCTCATTGCTGCAACACTTGATGCATATTTTCCTGTAACTCACGGTCATAGGGCCGGGGTGTGGATAGCTCTTTTCTTGGGAGGGTTGGCACATTACGTTTATTGGGTAATAATTCGGATGAATTGTGGGATTATGAGAGCAGATCTCCAGCATAAAGGTAATGTCAGGAGTTGGGTACTCATCCAACAAGTACCGGACGATTATTAGCTGCACTACAGGCTCACGTCTTTTCCTGCAAGCCCCTACGAATTGCCGCTAAGGCACGTTTATCTCGACACAACATTTTACTAGCTGCACGATAGCAAGCGGGCGCATGCCAACCCATGTAATATTTTAGTCCAGTGGGCATGCTGCTAAAATGATGTGGGTGTCCCCCAGCCTACCGTAGGAGCTTTGTCGATCAGAAGCTACCCTTCAACCGAAATGGGGAAGGAAGGAACTCAAAGATAAAGACTGGGATTCGAATTCTGAAAATCACCATCGCAGACTCTATTACATTTAAAAATGAGGAGCCATGGTAAAATGAACCTGTCGATGAGGATTCTGCGCTGCGTTGTCTGTTTCAGGCTCTCATATATCTCTAACCGCTGGCTAGGTCTCCGGGTATTCATTTGCTATTTCTTCTTCAGACCCTGGACATGGGCTCCCCGAGAAGTGGATCCGGCAATACGCCAACGCTGGGCTTTCACAGCTCCTGTTAATATCTTCATTCCGAAACCTTGCGCTGTTCATTTGAGGTAGTACAGGCTATTCGACGAATTGCCTAATAAGTACACCTGTTGCGAAGGTGTAACCAGTGCTCTGATAGGGCTCAGTATTCACGCGTTATAAAGTGTTTCGCGTTCGCATCCCACTACATTGAGGTAGATCCCGATCCAACATGCAGTTTATTGACAACAGATTCGATTAGGTTTACCGAACGCACATACATAACCTACAATACGATGTCACGCGTACAACGCTGAGTTTATATTCGTCTCGTCTTTGCCTTCGTCGAACGATCAGATCCTGTCCAACCAGTTCCATCTGAACTTTTGGGGTCTTCGCGACACTCAATCAGGATCCACTCAACAGCTCTCGAGCTCAAATCGGGCAAATCATTCACTAAGCCGCGGACACTATCCTCTAGAATTAGTTATTATCCCCCCAACCTATTTCGATACGTAATAATGATACTAGAGTTATGATCTCGACGCCAAGAGACTTTTAGGTATAAGCCAAGGACTAGCACCGCGAGCTTTTCGGTCAGCATCTGACCTCTCGCTCAACTTGACTGTTATTTATCTATGCAGCGGATCCAGAAGGTGATATTTGCGACAGGATTGCCCGGTTTGGTCGGACCTATTCGACATTAACTGCTGTTCAATAGGGCCGACCTTGACGCTTGATGAGACCGCCTCAATTCTCAGCTTCGAAGCGCCAGATAAGAAAAGGCCAGCATTGCTCGAGCTTCCAACGCCCACCATAGTACCAAGCCGATCAACAAAACATGCGCTCCAACAATCGACTAGATCAATTATTGGCAACAATTAACATAACGCAACTGGTCGCGTGTCACGGCGCCCCCCAGCAAGACATCCGTCGAGAGCATATCATACATGTATGTCGCAGAAGTAGGTACCTCAGTACGTAACGAAACGAATCGAAGTGTTTGCTATTTGTAAACGACGCGACCAAACATTTGGCTAGCTCAACATAACGTTTCAAATCCAACAAAGTCCGATTCTCGCTGAGAGAATATAAGAATTACCAAGGGGCGGTCCAAGTATATTCTCACTACATGCATGTTTATTATAAACTGTTTGAATTCTACTGCTCTCTACGGTAGTTATGTGCATAGTAAGATCGGCGTCATGCAACGCTCAGTTGCTCTCGCCGATATGCCCCTCCAAAAACGTAACCTATGTACCTCTACAATTATGTACATTGTTGCGAGGCCTTCGAACTGTATGCTCCTACATTGAAGGCCGGGGCCAGGTTGCAGTTGATCTCACGACGTACGTATACATGACAATTTCGTACACGGCATAACCGCCGACTACTATGCGACTGCGTTTATCGCAGTCCTCCCTGCCTATCATTGTCTTCTGTGATGTAGCTTATCCTAGGTCCTGTATTTGCTATTTAGGGAACCTCCTAAAAATAAGCGCATGACTTCTCTGATGTCGTTGTGGACCTATTATGTTTGAAATCTGTTACCTTCCATGGCCATCTTGCGCCGTCGTTGGCTACCGGCTGACTATCGAGCTTGATTGCTTTAACTTGGATCATTGGCTAGAATCCTTTCCCGAGCTTGATACAGTAGCTTCTTTCGAGGTTCTACTGTAGTGGCCGTCATGTAGAGCTTCCCATTTCCACATACACCTAGGTAGCCAGCTTCGTAAAATAGGTAGTTATTCCATAGCATTACCTTATATAACCTACAAGACATGTTTCATCAAGTTTCTCTTTGCTTCGTATTAGTACGACATTATGCAAGCATAAGAAACGCCACAGATCGATTCCCCAGGTTTTTGATCCTTCTTAGTCTACCTGCTATGCAGTAGCAATAGGATTTTGTCATACACAGGGATAGCTATCGTCTTACGGTAGTAGTTCAGATGTCAAGCTAGCCAAAGACACAGATAAGATGTCGGATCTGATGACACCAGGATTGGTTGTACATTGTCCTGCCTGACCTGTCGGCGTATCATTCCATTATTGCCTTGAAGGGCCGGTGTAAACCTAGATTCTTTCGCTAGCTGGGAAGCGCTGCAACGCCTATTCCGGTGGGCACAACCTCGAAACGTGGAGGTTTCTACACTGCAACTATGTCCTACATCCCCTGAGGCGAATAGGTTCCCTACTAAGCAATGACTCGTGATGCTAGCCGAAGATATCAGAGTGGGGTGATTGATGATCTAGGCGATTTGAGACTTGGCTAAAATGACGGTGGCTTAGACAAAAAATGATTACATTGCTACTTGACCGTGACCGTGACCTTGGTTTAGGGTTTAGGCGATTGGCGAAAAAAAAAAAAAAAAAAAAAAAAAAAAAAAGGCAAGCGAATTTAAAATAAATCCTTCGACTGTAGGGCGTAACAACTAGCAAGTTCCCTGTAAGGGATTCCGCTATGATGCTCACTTATACTATTTTGTAGATGGATTCTACACTTCTGCTAGCTAGTGGTTTTGTAGCATTTCTATCCTCTCGCACAAAATCTATCGAATTTCAGCGACCATCTCACTGAGGCCGACAGGGATTGTAGCACGTATTCTTGGCGGATTATTTCAAGATGAGCGATCGGTAGCTTCCACCCTCGTTTCTTTCTATCTCCGTCATCAAATATTGACGGCCCATATGGTTCATCACCGTCACGAGCCGCTTATTGATAAAGTTAAAAAGTCTTCATCCCTCTCTGTCTCAAATCTTTAGATATCCGGCAGAGCGGCTATGTATAAAGCTGACGAGCTGCATGCGGACTGGGTAGGACAATCTCCGTGTAGTATCGACAGTGTTGCATTCAATCAGACCGGATTTGGACGAATGGTTCCCCCCTCGAGCTCTGGTTCGAGCTCGTGATCCAAGTTACGTATTCCCTTAAAAACCCTTGTCGGGCGAAGCCCGTTAGCCGCGTATGTCAAAAATCTCCGATTCCGTCGAGTCAAAACGAATGTTGCGAGGCATCATCAGATCAGCTGGGTCATTCCCCATTCGTGCGCCTTTCAGAATCCGTAAGAGGCATCTGGAAGCCCTTCTCTCAAGGACAAGCCTCGCAAGGGTTCCATTGCCCTTCCTCTCCCCCTTTTTGCGCCCGTCGTAGCTTTCTAAGAGGCGGTGACCACTGAAGGGACATCCAGGTCGTTATCAATGCTTACCTGCGTAGCATTCAGGACGGCCAGTTACTCATTCCCCGATACGGTACTAGCCCATCTGGCATCATCACCTCATCCCACATGCTTGGAAGTATGTCTTGGTGTATGCACTGTAAGTACACATCCCCTCATTCCCCCCCTTTCTGATGCCCTGCAGAAGAGTGTGGAAGTTCATGCATCCCCACTTCCTGGCTCGCAACCCGCAGGTTGGGGTGTGCGTGCGTGCGTATATGCATATGTAGTTGGACGAGAGCTCCTGGCAGCAGACTAGCAGTATGTTGTAGCATACGTAAGAGGGTGGCTGCGTATATCTATTCTATATATCAACGAGGCATATTTCCGTCTGCCTATCTGTCGATATGAAGTCTTTCGCGCGTGATGGGCGCACGATAAGTCAATCTCATTGTAGATTCTTACTGCCGAATTTGCGACTCATTCTGTCGCCCGCAGAAATCAAATTAAACAATCCTCGTGAGGCGTATCTGATACACACGGCAGCTATTTAGGTAGGCACTTTTCCTTTCCTCGTCCTCTTTTGCCCCCCTCCATCGATCATATGTATTTTCGAGTCCGGCATGTGCCGTCGAATCCAGCATCCCTTATTGAGGTACCTCATGGATGGGTACCATTTCTCGTATCTGGAGCCTCTTTCGATCGTCGGCTACACCTGGGGTGTACCAGGCTTCTAAGTCTCAGCCCAAATGGCGGTATGGCGTCCCCGGCAATGATACCCGGTTATCGCTCGTCTCCGATGGCACCTACATTTCTCGATGTGATGTAGACCCGGATGCCCTTCCGATACACACCCAATATTGGTCCCGACACATGACTCGAATATCGGGAGTGGGGGCTTCGGTCGCGGCATTTGCTTAATTCAACAAGCTGTCGTCGGTCGATCCGCAGACTTGAGGCTTGCCTTCCTCTCGGAGTAGTCGCCGAAGCTGTACCAGTTCATCACGGCTGGAGAAATCTCTTATTCCATCCTTTTTTGGTATTGCTATCATATCGCGATCTCTCGACTTGATGGATATAGTGGTCGATATAGGCCGACAGAAGTAGCGTTATCGAGCACCGTCTGGCGTGTCGATTGAAACTGATCCTAGAGCTCAAAATTTCTCGAATGTTGCACCAGATAACTCTGGCTTGTATCGATTTTCGTTTTGCGATGATAGTTGCTCTTATTTACCAGCAGAGGATAGTATCAGTGTCGTCATTTATGTTCTGTGTGGCTATCGAGACTTAGGTGAGCAGATTCTCCCTCGAGATGAGCTTCAGATGCTTTTCTCTAACTCGAGACTTTGTTGGTATCGTATAACTCAGAAGCTCTGTTGTTTCCCTTGGATTGTAGGATTGGGTCCTAAGAGGCTTGAATCCACGCTGCCGTAATTCTGGACCAGATATTCATGGTATCCAATCCGCCTTCTTTATCCCCTGTCGATTATACTGTCTCTTCCTTTGCTTCCTCGTCGACGCAGTCACCTCTTGTGTTCGTCATTGTGCTATCGGCGTCCCCCGAAGTTTGTGACACAAGGTGGCGACTGATCTAACTTGGACTACTCTACTTCAACTGGCGTCGTAGTTCTAGCACCTCGTACTCGGAAGGACACTCAGGTAATTATAATCGTGCAGCCTTCGTAATCTCGGTCGGCCTCGTCAGCGGTATGCTTTGGAGCTCCCAGTCCTAATTTACTGTATTTCCAACCTTAGCTTCTTCGCCTTACAATGATATAATACAACGATATTCCAAGCTCACCTTTTTCCTATCAGCTTTCTGGGGTCTAGAAAGGCGTCCAAGTCATCCAATGAATGGCTGTTCGAGGCTCCCTTTACACGGTAACCACTAGGAGTGTTTCGAGTAAGCCCAAAGATCGTCTAGGGCAGAAGGCGTTCCTAGGCCGCCATAGAGTCGAGTATTACTTATTCATATTGTTATCCAGTCTTTGCATCTCTGGCTGTCTGCCTCGCCCGCGGTTAGCCTTTTCCTCTGGTTTAGAAGAGATTCATACCAAAGGACACGCAAGACGGGCACTTCCCTTCCTAAACGGCATGTTGCGACCGCATGGCTGCTTGATTTTATCCTAGATCATGTCTCCGATTTTGAGGCTAGGAAATTTTGCTGGACGCTATTGGGAAGCGATAATCTGATGATGGGTACCGGAGAAGGTGGCGAGAGACAGAAGGGCTGTGCTGGTCGATTTGGGGAAAACAGTTCTGCTTAGAACAGTTTGGCGGATGGGTTCGAATGGCCTCCTTCGAACCTTCGCCTTCAGGAACAGGGCTTATCATTGACCTGTCTGCCGTAAGATGTGCTGACCACGGTAGAGCTGAGATCGAGCTAGGACTAATAGGCGTATGGACGGCATGTGTGAGGCTGCTGCGAAGGTCCTTCTATGCGCCCGGACGAGCTTGCATCGTTGACGTCAGCGCCTGGTGGCGGGAAGAGATTTACGAATCGTAAGTTACCGGAGGGTATTTTGAGGATCGGAAGAGTTTGTAGGGAAGGCTGGGGTGCCGCATCGAGAAATCCGGACAGCAAATACGTGGGTCACCGTGGGAATAATAGCGATTCCACAGTAACTAAGGTTTCTACCAAAACGAATTGATAAGATAAGTTTCTGTTGAAGACCAAGTCTCTGCCTGCCATAGCGATTTTCATTGGTGGTGCCTTGTTGTAAATGGTGCGACGGGGAGATCGTTCGTTATTGGGAATTGGAGTCTCCTCCCTACGTCTCACGATGGTAGACTGGCAGGAAAAGCCGAGTGGTATGAGAAAGCGCTTGGGGCAATCGAGTATCGAGAGGAAACCGCTGTTGAGATCCCGTACCGGTAGGCTGACGGTTACTCCCCGTATCTAGTCTTAATTGTCGAAGACAAATCAAATCCCGTCTACGACCGAGGTATGGAAATACAAGCCTTAGGAATTGAATTATCCTGGAAGGTGGTGTTTTAAGGTTACCTTTTAATACAATGTTATGTGCTATATTTAATCGAACTATTTGTCGTTCTCTCCGTGAAATTATTCGGGACAAGCTGTAGTGTACCTGATTCTTGTGTCATTGCCTAGAAGGCAGCTACTTAACCTGGAACTCGGATGCTCTTCGAAAGAGCATCAGTACTGAGGTAACTAGCTACCCCGAACGTGGGCCTTCGTAACTCTTAGAATATTAGATAAACTTTGTCTTCTCTATTCAATCACGGCCGCCTTCGTTAGGTCCTCAATAATAACTACGACCACAATTACTTGCCGCCACCACCACCACTACCACCACCATCATCATCGCTGGCCACGCCTCGAAATATTACAGTACGGCTAAATCTACGGAAAGCATGCCCGCTGCTGGATCGTGAGCTACTCATTAAATTGTGAGTCTACCTGTTTATATATAGATCATTTTTGAACAGACGTGACACTCCCTTCGATCCTCGTACCCTCGCTTCGAATTGGAATTGGGCTTTCTCTGCTCCTTTTCGCCACCTCTATTCTTACAGTGCTCTTCCCAGCTTCCCCCAGACCATAGCAAGGCGCTTGCAAGCTTAGCTATTGCCTGTGAAATATTAACGCTAGCCCATCGTAACAAGGATTGTATGTACGTACCTATTCATACGAACTAGCATCCCGAACTGATTGCAACGGGTTCTGTGAGCTTCCTGTCACTTCTTTTCCGACTCCCCCTTCCTTTCTCTATTAATTCTACATCACACGTCCTCTTCATTCGAAATACATTATCTTCTCATAACACCAACAGTCTCCTAAATTATCTTCCCAGGATCCTCTCTGAGGGCCGAGGCAAAGGCAAGTGATTGATGGTCTGGATGTATGTTACTGCTTGTTTATGCTTGTATTGACTCGCAGCCCGGGAGTCTCTGCTACCGCTAGTCAGTCAAATTTTTCTGTTTCGTCCTTACACGTTATTCTTCGTTTTAGTGTCAGGTAGCTAATATTGCTATAGATTGAACGTATGGTGTGTGTGGACTAATACATCGGCCGCGGTAGAACCCAAGCACCTTCTCTTCAATCCCCAAACCCAACTGCCTCGAGATTTTAGTCCGGTTATTAATCATTGTCATAGACAAGTCTACCTACCTATAGCAACACCAACTTCTGAAGTTCTCCGCTTTCCAGTCTCCACCCCTTCAATTCTCGACCGGCCGTTAATCCCCATAGGTAAGTCCCTATTCCCAGCTTCCCTTGGATGGTCTATTACAGATGTCCCCATTTTCTACCCGGAATCTTGGCCTCCGCAAATCTCAGGCATCGCAGGCTTCCCCAGATTCGTCCCATACCCTAGCCTCTACATACCTGCAGCCTAAGAGACTCTAGGGCACCGATTGATTGTTTCCCCATATTTCGCCCGAGAAAGTCCCAACGTCTTGGAACTGACCAGGCTTCAGGTACTCATCTATCGGTCTCCGGTCTATAAGCTTACTTCTAATAGGAAGGTATGTTGTTTCAATCCTTACTCATTGCCTCTAGTGCGCTTTACCTTCCTTCCCATTCTCTCTGGATCGGTCATCAATCTTCAATCAGGCTTGGTACTCTTTCCTCTTGTTAGCCCTATCTCTCTCCCCTATGACATATCCACCTACCTACCTACCTGGTACCTATGTACTAATTCAAGCAAGTGCTTGTCCTTATACAACTCCGGAAGCTCATACTTCAATCACTCATCACACCACACACCACATTTCTTCGCTGAATTGTACAACCCTAACCAAGAATTAGTTCTTCTACCATTCAAGAAGAGCAGTGCTGGCACCACACCAGAGCTAACTTATCGGTAAGCTGCCCCCAGTCGCGTTATCCGTTCTTCTTCATCTCTGCCTAGCAATATGTATGGAGGCCCGTTAAACCATTTACAACATTCGATTATGTACTTTCTCCTCATATACTCAACTTCTCTGAGCTTTCCTTTCTCACTTACTCTCTCGGGATTTTCACTCCCCAGAACGGGTTCTCTCATGTTACCTATATGCTTGTTCCTTTCGGGGTGTCTTTCCGATCGACTTTTATAAAATCTCAATTCCTCATTCTCCTGTTCTATTTTTTATTCGCCTGCCTACGGCATTTCAATGGCGTGATTTGCGTAAGAATCTACTTTCACTGTGCTTCTAGCATCTTCTACTCTTCAGTCTATGACCTACGGAAGTCCGGGTTAACATGGCTTCATTACTTATAGGTGTGCGCTTAGTCCATTGAAAATGGATTACTATCAGGACCTTCGTCCTTCGGGCGACTTGCCTTACCCGAACCTCATCAGAGCTTACGACTCCGACAACCAGCAGGGATACTTCATGGAGCCTGCGAAGGAGGCAGGTAATGCCAGCGACGGAAATCTCCGCCGCACTATGGAGGAGAAGGACTTGGACGCTGCTATTGAGGAGCGCTACCCCAAGTTTGGCAGCCTATCTCATCTTTACAAGATGAAACGACTTGGCAAAGGCTTCCACGAGTTCATCTTCTTCCGTCGTGACCGGGGTACGATTAACCATGGCCTAGGACGAGGAGACGAGGACACTTTCGAGTGTGCCAAATACAACATCCTCCGACACCCTCGACAGAATGATTCGAACAATCCGAATTATATCGTGGAGAACCCGGGTCTGGTTACTGGAATGGATCAAGCCATGCTCAACCTTGTCAACTACCCTTTCCTTCCGCACACTGTCATGAGTGTAAGTAAGCATGATGCGTCCCCTCATAAATTTGCTAATTATTTGCTAGGCCCCCTTGCTTCCGCGAAGCGTCCCGCGCTTTGGATCGGGTTCCAGTGAGAGTACTAGCGTCCAAGGCCAATTCTCAATTCCTAAGAAGCAGCAGCCGTTGGCGCTGACGAAGGTCCTCACATGCACTGAGCTATGCCTCAAGATCCTGTTAGCACTTGGGGACCGCTGGGAGGACCTCGGAAATTTTAGCCGGACATGCCAGATGATCATGTACGCTCTGAACGAGGTCTCGGTGAGTTACCCCGAACATATTCGAATGCTAAAATAGAACTAATATTGTGATAGACACATATAGATATGACGAGGGGCAACTTCCTCAATATGTGCTTTACCGACGACGAGATTAACGAGGCCAATGCCAGGGTGACTCCCGAGGAGAACGCCATGAATGGCAGATTCATTGAACCACGCTTCTCACAAGTCCTCATATTGTCAAATATCCGGGGGCTGTACCTAGGCGCGGAGGGTGGTGAGGGCGACCCCAACAGCCAGGGGTTTCCCGCGCCCCCCAAAGGGAGATACTATCGCCGCTCTGCTGCGAATCGTATCATAGATACCCACCGGCTGCGTAAGTCTTCTCTGCATGTTTACCTATCATTACTTGTAAACTCTAACAAGTATCCAGTGATGGCCATCGACCTCCGAGGATCCCGAATTAAAATGTTGCACTTCCATTCGACCCCGAATTTAGATCTGTCCGTTCTCCAAAAGTGTCTGGACGAGCTACCCAACCTTCAAGTGCTAGGTGTACACAACTGCGAGCTCCTCCACTTTGGCATGACCGTTCCTTTCCTTGAAACTATCATTGCTCGCAATGAGAAGCCTGATTTTAGCTTCGTGCGATCGGACTTTTCGCCGTTCTACTACCATGGACGTCCACAACTGGACGGTGCTAGAAAGGGCGAATACGGAGTCATCCCGTCCGACATGGGCACAGTCGACACCCGAAGAGCGGTAACAGCTGTACTCTACACGGCCGTTCCCCTTGCGCTGAAGAACGGCATAGACTGGTTTACACCGGGAACGGGAATGCGCAAGTTTCTGGATCGCCTCCCTTTCTCTCTCGGCTCCCTCCGCTACATTTTGGAGGCCCTGTATAACCTGCACTACTTCGAGCAAGGTCTCTATGAGGAAGTTCGCGATACTGAGGGCGGAGCTTCAAATCCTGATTCTGAGGGTGATATACCGTGGAATTCTATCATGAGCCGTACTCTATACAACGACTTGGTCATAGCCGTCCATGGCAAGGCTATGGGTCGTAAAGCATTAGAGTCGACCATGACATTGAGGGGAGATCTTGTGCTGGTGAAGTGCGCATTCTGTAAAGCCAATTTGCCCTCGTACTTCTTCACCGAGCAGTCTGCCAATCGCAGGGAGCACCAGATTGAGTGCTGTGGTTGTCAATTGCAAGTCCTCCTTGACTATCAGATTGACAACTACTTCCAACCGAAGAAACAAGTCGTGAGAATACTGTTCAACGACCCCAATATCAACAATGTCGATACATTCCTCAATGTGAAGCGGGTTGCTACAGAGGAGGAGATCAATAACCAAGATTTTCTCTTCTGGGTCGTGGCGGTGAAGACGAAGAGAGAGGTCCGGGAGTCGTATACTGGTGCTGACTTGGTTCTTGATGGGCGGCCCTCTCCTAGTCACCCCGAGGAGACCAAGGAGATATGGGTATGGAAAGACAGAGTGCTGCGGGCAGCGGTCTATGCGAAGAAACACGTTGACAGTGATCCTCAAGATGCTCAGAGAACCATTGCCAAGTGTCGGAAAGAAATCCAACAACTGGATTTTCTTTATTATAACGGGGAGCTCCGGGGCCAATCTGAAATTAAGTCGAATCGCAACAAGGTCGACATGTTGAAGCGCTACATCGACCAGGAGTTTGCTCGGTGCGGCCTGGGTCAAATGGGCGGCATCCACGGTACTGGAATGGCCGCTGACTGGGATACCGAGATCACGAAGTATCGGCAGCTTGTTCAGACACTGGCGGGAGTCGTGGAGAACCAGGGCCCGTATAATACCGTGTGGAACAACGCAAGTACTGGATACTGGTAGAATGGGCATCGCATAGCATCGACATATCTTTCTCGATGTAAATTGCTTCCCGATCCGCGCGACTCTCCTACATACATCCTTGTCTCTCCGTTCCCTTTAGACTGCGATATGGCTTGACCTGCACTCTACGAAAATGGCTATGAACCGGCCTTACAAATCCCAAAAAAAAAGTCTTATTGCGTTTTATGCTTTTCAACACACTACAGATGTTCACAAGGATGTTTTCTGGCGTGTCTTTAGGCGCCCACATCCTGTGAGTAGTGGACAGTGATTCCGGAATCAGTATCATTAGACTTATATCGTTTTCGGATCGTGGACACTTTACTTCCAGCCACAAGCTCCCTCAACGCTCTTTCTGGTTCTATTATCCAGATATACACTTAATTTCGGGCGCAAGTCCGTCCATTTGGGTACCTTCTGGTCTTCAATGCAGATTAGAGGTATCCAATGGGTAGATGAAGTTATATCTGGAATATAAATGGCCAGAAAGAGGGCGGGGAAGAAGAACAGGTGGTGGGGATCTGTGTAAGATAGAGAGAAGACTGCTTTGCTTTCTACCTAGGTAAATATAGAAAATTTACCACATTGCACATCCTAAACCAAGTAGAAATGCACTTCACTGAGTGAAATGGAATAAAAGCTACGGCGACACCATGATGAATCAATAATAACTAACCATACAATGTAAAAGATTCTGAATGCCGACCGTCTAATACCCAAGGCCGCAAATACTGAAATGCGGGGCATACTGTAATAGGAAATAGTGGCTGACAAGCTTTGCGCTGATTGGACCAAATTTTCGCTCCCAATTGAGAAAAGAGCGGGGCAGCGGTCCACTCGTCGCCGAAAGGTGACGTACCACTCCGCGTGTTTGGTTGTTATGATATGTGTATGCGCAGAATAGTATTTCATACATCATACTAGGTACTATTTAGAAAGTATTTCAATGAATCGATTGCGAATAGTTTCCAGAAACCTGTTAACCCAAACTCGTCATTTATCTAAGTACCTAGGTAGTTTGGTATTGGAATAGAAACGTTATAAGAGGCACGGGGAATAACATGAGACTGGATTCACCTCATAGACTTTATGTCAAAGGCTCACGTTTAACTGCTGAGTAGTTGAGGCAAGTTATTGGTTCTATATACGCGGGCATCATCTCTACGGTTAAATGTTATACAACATGATACTCACTGGTAGACATCAAGCTTCTTTGGCAGCTTGACGTATCGAAACAACATTCCTCAAGTTTCCGAAACTGAGGATATCGCCAATCCTCGTTGCCCCAGACAGAAGCATGATGAGTCTATCAACACCGCACCCCCAGCCTCCTGTTGGTGGCAAGCCGTGTTCTAGGGCTTGGACATAACTCTCGTCGACCTCGACGGGACCTTCATCATCCACTGCCGGTTTGCCCTTCCGTGACTCTAGCTGCAGTTCGAATTTGCGTCGTTGCTCGAACGGGTCGTTTTCCTCCTCGTACATGTTTGCGATCTCGCGGCCTTCTATGAACAACTCGGCACGAGCAGATACGAGCTGGCCGGTCTTAGGACAAATAAAGGACTTGGAGAGAGGCGCCATGCATGCGGGGTGGTGGATGATGAATAGAGGTTGCTCATAAGACGAGCTCTCAAGGAATTCGCCGGCAAGCTCGTCCAGGAACTTAGGTAATGTTAACTCTAGTCCTTGAGTTAGGTTTGTTCGGGCACCAAGGAGTTCTACAAGTTTGGGCAGTGCGTCGGGTTCCGAGAGATCTGGAAATTTAATATCCAAGACTTCTTCCAGTGCTGGAATGAATTCGACCTGCTTCCAGTTTCTCTCAGGCAGTTTGATCTTGGGTTTCGAAAGGGATTGAAATTGACTTTGGATGAGATGTTCGGCGTGCTTAAAAAGACGAGTTATAAAATCCTCGGTGATTGAGATTAAGTCGGCTAAATTAGAATAGGCAGAGTAGAATTCGCACATGGTGAATTCGGGATTATGCGTAATGTCGATGCCTTCATTACGGAACGACGATCCAATCTCAAAGACTTTATCATTCCCACCAACGACTAGGCGTTTGAGCCATAGCTCGGGAGCGATCCGTAGTGCAAGCTCTTTCTCTGGGAACTCTGTGGCGGAGGTCAGAAATGGTCGCGCAGCTGCGCCGCTAGCATAGTCCGCTAGGATAGGTGTCTGAACTTCTAAGAAATCTTTCTCGTGGAAGAAATCTCGTATGGATTTGATAAGATGTGAACGAAGTTGAAACGTGTCGGAAGTCCGGCGATTAACTAGTAAGTCAACATGCCTGTTCAACACCATGGTCTCCTGGTTCGACAATTCATCTGGTAGAGGTGCCAGGCTAGGGCTTAGTAGGGTAGGAAGCTCGGTTGCCTTTAATGTCAGTTCACCCGCATCTGTTCGCATTGCCGTGCCTTTGATTGAGACGATATCGCCACGAAGAAAAGGATGGAGAGATTCTCTGAACTGTCGAGGCTCTGGTTTCGGTTCTGAAAGCTGGTTAAGGCTAACCATGACCTGAACCCGCTGATATCCACCCATGATGGAGAGAAAGACCAGCTTGGAGCCGGACCGCCTGACTGACATGATTCGACCTTCTAGAGTGACCTCTTCCGAGGCAGGTGTAGTGGCCACATCATGATACCTCTCCCGAAAGCTGGGTATGCTTATTCGGCTAGGCCTAGAACCGAGTCTCGGATAGTGAAGGGCATTGAAATCTCTCAGCTTTTGGACCCGATTGTCAATAGTTATCTGGCGGCTAGATGAGGCTACTATCTCGTTCTTCGGCGCCTCGGGGGCGACGTCTGCAGGCTTCTCAGCCGCGGAGGTATATATATGTCTGCTGCATGATGCATTTTGCAATTCAGAGCGGCGTGAAGACCTAGCTTTGACTGGGTCTTGGCGGCTAACAGAGAAAAACCGCGCGTAGACAGCTGTCCTCGAGGGCGGTAATTGGAACAGGTATGGCCGCAGAAACTTGAGATATTGCCCACTTTCCATCGCAAAACCTGAGTCTGTTAGCTTAGGTACTGCGGGAGCTATTCAATTCACAAAGGGCGACATTGTACATGTTCAGATATGCTGGCTAATTGAGATCAAGCACCACATAGTGGTGTCAGTCGCAACGGTTCTTAAAGCAATCTCATCATAACGAGACCAATAGAAAGAGTGATAATCAATGCACGGTACTTACATCCAAATGAGTCCCGCCTTGCAAACGCAACAAGATAACCCGTAAATCCGATAAATTTTCCAATGTCAGCTCATATCTGATGTTCAAGTTGAAGTTCATTTTTCATTTGACGCATTTGATGTATTTTGAACATTTTCTGCCAGGGTTACTCCGGCGTTGTAATTAATCCGTACACCGCCTTCCGAATTTGACGATTAGGTAAGCAAGCCTTCTGCAGAAAATTGGAAGCTTCAATTTTCGAACGCCATATTCAGGCTCGCCGTCTTGATTCAACTCACGGAGAAATTCGACCAGACAAAAAACAGAATAATCATAAATTTATTAGCTTGAGCTACAATGTCGTTCCTAGGCTTTGGAAGACCTCAACCTACATCAGAGGAGAAGATCTCCGCTGTACAGGCTGAGATGAAGCTCCTGACACAGATGCACGACCGGTAAGATTCCTTGAGTCTAGACTCTTTAAGTGTCGCTCCCCATGATCTTGAAAGCTTTGAAGATGTGAAATTCTTTCTAACTATTTATCATAGTCTAACTAAGGCGTGCGCGAAAAAGTGTGTCCCTAACGACTACCGAGAATCCGAACTCAACAAAGGCGAAAGTGTCTGCCTCGACCGATGCGCTGCCAAATTCTTCGACGTCCACATGAAGGTATCAGAGTTATTACAACAAGAAATGCAACAAAAAGGCGTCGGCGGTGCTGGTGGATTTGGATTTGGTGGTTAAGTACATGATATAGCATATCATATTTGGCCACAATGGAATCGATCATCGCGACGATCCATTGAGACAGACTGTACGATACGAATGCGCAAGGATCTGGGATATTAGGAGATCCTAGTCTACAAGCTCGTCAACATGGGGCCGGACTAGTTCGTCGGTTACGATCTTTTCGGTCATGGAATAGGTTGGCCATATCTATGTGGCCCAAGAAATGAATATTCCCCTCAATATTATTCTGTCGAAGCATTATCTATATACCACAGCGTGCTGTCAGTTTGAGTATTGGGATCCTGCGGAGTAGGCGTGGAAAAGCTTCGTTCCACGATCGATGCTCTTTGGCTCTATTCCACGGTTATATGCTCCCATAAGGCATGGACACGGTCACAATCTATCGATTCTACGTACATACCTGTATGGTCCGGTAATGGAAAACTTGGTAAGGTATGTCGTAGCTTAATTCAGCCTGGCTAGGGACTCAAACTCCTCCCATTGTATATTGATATATATCGTAGAACATTCTGTAGTTAACTCATATAAGGTAGTATTGATGTTCTATTTCATCTGGGCTTCTGAAAGTCATTCTTGTCCGAGGTTTGAGCATGTGCGGCATCTTACCGAATACACTCCTCGGATGGATGGCTGGTTTCACAGGTTCGGCCTAGTCCCTTTCCTGAAACTGGTCCCGCTACCGCGAGGCTTCACATGTGGCCGGGATAAATCGGGACTATGAAGAAATGCAAGTGATGCCTGTCGCTCTAGCTGAATGTCTTGAATTCTAGCGTGGTTGCATTAGAATGTGTGGGGAAGCAGCCTTACGCCGGGGCTACCATGTGAACATGTTGAAGACCGTATTTCTAGGTCCCTCTATGCAGGTCGTACGGTAGTGACACAACAGGATCTAGATATACCGAGATATGACAGTGACCAAATATAAGGTACGTACCTACACTACATACATACATGTATGTAGTTACATGTACATAAGTCATATTTAGAACACTGATGATGCCTAATTCATAAGCGTGACAGACAACATTTCAAATTATGAGGAAATAAGGAATGAGGAAAACGGCAACTGGAGCCGTCCTGCTGGTAACACGTACCTTCGTACCAGAGCAAGCCTACAAGCGTAACCGATTTGTCTTGGCCCGAGCTTTCCGTGGGTCCTGGGGAAAGTCCGGGCTTTGGGTAATGGAGCCACACCTGCCACCTCAACAATTGGTTAGAATTTGCGTGACAAGCTTTTTGCTGAGTTTCCAGGAAGCTTCGGTTGGTTGATCTTTCTCTGTACTGTGTACCGTAGAACAACCCTTGGAACGCTTCCCCGCGCACACGCAGGCAATTCTCCATCAGGCCATCCTTTAAGCTGGGAACGGTACATTTACTATTAGACTTTCCCTCTCAGAAGATTTTCGCCCCTTCACTTGGTTGTCTATCCTAATCACCTTTTTTTTATTCACTTCATATATATATACATTCCTCTTTCATCGGCACAATGGATTTATCTTGATATTGATAACGTACGTTCCTTCTACCTGGACTTTCTCCGTTATCGTCGCGCGCCCGTCCTGGCTCGCTGCTGAAGTAGTATCCTGCGCGGAAATTCGTCCTACATTATCGCTCGAGGCTATCGTAATCTAGAACCCAATTCTTTGGCTTCCCGCGTTACACTACTGCATCAATCGTAACGCCCGAGTCTTTCCGCAATCTGCTTCCGCCGATATCGTTGCCTTCGAATTTCGACTTTCGACTTTCGACTTTCCCACACCTTTCCTGCGTACTATGCGCCTCCGCCGAGCCGCCCGTGTAATCCTCGTCGGCGCACCCGGAGTAGGCAAGGGCACGCAGTCCGAACGACTCCTCACGCGCTTCCCTCAGCTCTCAGCCATCTCCTCTGGGGATTTACTTCGCCACAATGTCAAGAACAGGACGCCTCTCGGCATCAAGGTTGAGAATACGATGAAGACTGGTGGATTGGTCTCCGATGACCTAATACTGCGGTTGATTACAAATGAGCTTGGCCGCCGCGGCTGGCTCTTTGGAGGACGGCCGAATGTTATGACACTTTCGTCATCCGTAGGGGACGCCGTCGCCCCTTTGGAAGGTGTCCCAGACGCTTTTGGGTCGGCCCTCGAAGCCGATCCTCTTGCGGGGGCAACTCTGTCTCAACAAGCATCTGAGGACCCCGCTGCGTCGTTCTTACTAGATGGCTTTCCCCGCACTGCGGCGCAGGCTAAGAGATTAGATGACATTGTACCCATCAACTGGGCTGTCTCCATCCAGACTCCATTCGATGTCATCATGGAGCGCATCTCGTCTCGTTGGGTCCACGAGCCATCTGGCCGAGTCTATAACACCTCATTTAATGCGCCAAAGGTACCCGGCCTGGACGATATCACAGGCGAACCGCTTGTGAAGCGTGCCGATGATACCGAGGAGGTGTACAAGGCGCGGTTTCAGAAATTTCAGGAGACGAGCGAGCCTCTATTGGAACATTACGCGAAGAAGGGCGTTTTGTGGGAGGTTAACGGTATGAGCAGTGACGAGATCAGTCCGAAATTGTACCAGGAATTCGAGCGACGCTTTTTATGACCTGGTTGGTTGGGGAATACGTCTACGAAACGAAGTGCCGAAAGGGTTCTATGGCTGATGAAATGAGTCGAATTGATTGTATATCATGTTGGAATTTTTGAGTGGGCAACGTCTTAAGGCTCACCGGAGTTCGGGGGACCAAACAACGCGAGTGGCTGAACGGCATCGCGCTTTGCTGCTGTACCTGATTTACAGTGTCGACGTGCCTATGTTTATCAAGACAAGGTAGATACACGTTTAAGAAAACATTTTTCAACAATTTTCCATTTTAATATCCGAGATACGGGTAATCGCCTCTGGATATGCTTAGCTACCTAGGTACCTAACCCTGTGTAATTTATCTATGGCAGACATCTTAGAGGAAACTCCATCTTGTCCAACCTTGTTGCCAGCTAGTGACACTGAGGGCTAACACTCTTGTAAGGACCATATCCAGTGGCGGCTTGAATAATATGCACGACAGGGCTCCGACAGCAGTACAACTTGAAGTCGGTGATGAGATTCTCGTCGTTGAAGGTCACCACAGCGATCTCAGGGAACGGGATTAGGTATATGCCTCCTACTTCGATATGGTTGTACATCTCTACCGCGACCTTACCCCCCCAAGTAACGTCGAAACGGCCAAGGACGTTGCGCTGCTTGATTCGCGTGTTCTGGAGAACTTCCTTGATCTTTTCGATAACGGCCTGCCGGCCTACACTCGGCTCGTCTATCTCGCGCATGCTGAGCAGGTACGCCTTGCAGTTCTCGTCGAAGTAGCTGCCGAATCTTGCGAAGTCTGCTTCGGGTGAGTTTGGCTTCAGACTCATCCATACGTCGTAGAGGCCATCAAGCTTTGCATGTAACAAAGCACTGGGTGAGGGAGTGGGGGCAGCAGTGGTTGCGTTGGTGGCCATGATGTTGAAGTAAGGTATCCGTAAGATTAATGACACGGGAGTTCGTAATGCTAGTTTGAGAATAATGCGAAGTTGACAGTATGTTGTTGTCCGCGCTCTAAGAACCACTGCAATATGCCTACATATCGTGAGCTTTATATACCCTAGGTAGGTATGTTTAGAGGAAATGTGTTGGCCCAAGTTTGTGACCTGGTTACATTCAACCAGCACATCACCGTTGCCTACCATGCAAACTCAACTGTCGCGTAATCCCATTGTTCATTGAAGCATATTCTCGTTCTGCCAATGGATGCCAATGTACTTCTTCACGGCGGGTCGTTTGCTGGCGATCTGCGAATTGCTTGATCGTGGAGCTTACTATATCATCGCCAATTGTAAACTCCCGTGACTAAGCTATCGGACACCGTAGACGGACGAAGCAAATAACTTGGGGTTTTCATTCTCGCCCGTTGACTCATAAGACAGGAAGGCTACAGGGAGGATAACCATGTTGCTCTCTTATGTTTGTAATTGGGGGGTAGGTAGGTATGTATCGCAGTAGCAGAATTGTGCAGGAGATTCAATGTCACGAATGTGTCTTCTACAAGTTAAGGATCTTGTGCTTCCCCAGCTTCTCCTTCCGCCATTGCCGGTGTGTAATGTGATAAGCTTGATAGCAATGTATTGACTTAACTAGATTTAAGGCATCAAAAAAGGAGGGAAAACTGGATCTATCCAATAGATTGGCGATGCGCCTTCTAGCACCTTAAAGAGTGTGAGGGGCCATTTGATCAAATGATTGCGTGTTAACATTCTCCAGTCGTAAGATCCCCTTCATAACCCCAAACTTCCGTAATAATAATAATAATTTAGGCATCTACCGAAGTTGAAGTAGGGGCCTGCGGAATGGCCGTTGGTATGAGAAATCCCGTTCTGTTAGATGAGGAATGATTAGCATGTAACTTCTACCTAGGTAGATTAAGATTGGAACTTTTATACCGGATATTACACTTATGATCACTTATCCCATATGAACATTTAAGTGGTTGTCTGAGTGAATCCTCGACGGTGCTGAAGCTCTTTGTCTTCTTCCATGTCTTCATCGGTATCAAGGGACTCGGAAGTGAACCACTCTTTCCAGGGCTGAGTTTGACCTGGCAGCGAAGGGGGTGCCAAGTAACCCGTTGGTGGCAACTCTGTTTCTTGCTGCTGCTGGTTAGCAGACAACATGGTCTTCTCAAGAGATGGCAGCATAATGTAAGTTTGAAATTGTCAAGATATGGAAGTGAACTGAGACAAGAACGTTTCAGAGACAGATTTGGATCTAGCACACCAACAAAGTGAATAGGAGGAGATGGGGGCATATATAGGTAACCAGGTAGACAAGATAAACCGAGAATAGTAGTACAATGCGAAGTAATGATTATATCTTGACGTCACTTCAAGCCTCTTCGAGCCTCTTCAAACAGAAAAACCTGGAAATGATTCAATCGGAATGGCCTTTTGTCATGCTTAGAAGACATCGTGACCTCTAGGAATATGTTGGTGGGAGCACACGATCTTTTCTCATACTTGATTTGTGGGGTGGAAGTCACGCTAGTAAGTTGGAAGAAATCGTACTCGGGTGACTCACGGCCTAGGTATGTATGTTGGAGGCTGTTTTTGATCTGCTGGAAACACCACATGACTCTTCGGCGATCCTAATTGGATATTTGTCGTAAGCTGGAAGACGTATACGAGCATCGCTTGAATCTGTTGGGTGGACGAAATTGCAGTTCATATGCTGTGAAACCAGCTCCTTCTAGGGGGAGGGAGCTGTGTCTACGCCTACCTTAAGAACTGCGTCTTTGGCAAGAAATCCTGTTCTCTACGTTGTACCTGCTTGACACTTCCTCAAACCACTTCTACCATGTCTCGAACGCCTCTGGTACAGCTTCGATTCTTGAAGCCTCTAGAAAAATATCAGAATGAGAAGCCTTACTGGCTGTTTGTTGGAAAGCCGGATGGAGTGGATATGACGAATGTCAGTCTGGAAGCAGTTTCTGGCATTCCTATACACGATGTCAGAGGGGAAGAACAGAACTATGAACTCGATAAGCATGGTTTTCAATTTATCTCACATGGTCTAAACTTCGAAGCATTCCATGATGATCAGCAGATCGAGAGTCAATACCTCCCTCAGGTGGAAGAAATGATCCTGAAGAATATCCCTTATGCGAAGAAAGTGTTCATATTCAACTGGCGGGTTAGTATTCCAAAGTACGGGTAAAAACAGAGATGCCAGCTAATTCGCTTTCTAGCTAAGAAAGCAATTGGGCGAGGAACAGATGAATTCACCAGTATCTCCTGCCCAAATTCAGGACAAGAATTATGTCTTTGCGCCCTCACAAACCGTTCACACAGGTAAGTTAATCCTTGTTTCGAAGCAGTGACGCATGATACTGACTATGAAGCTAAACAGATGCCACCGAGTTCACACTTCTGAAAAGAGTAAGAAAACACCTACCCGAGGAGGCTGATAATCTCCTTAAAGGTAGAGTTCAAATGATAAAGTAGGTGGATTTGTGTGTCAAACTCAATCTTAGGATGGGAACATATTCTAATACTCGTGATAGCTTTTGGCGGCCGATCTATCACGAGGTAAAAAACTGGCCGCTTGTAGTTTGCGACGGGCGTAGCACGCCACTCGAGAAACTTGTTGCTGTGGACCAGATTGGTAGACGCTTCGTTGGTGATCTCTACTATGCCATCTATGATCCTGGATACAAGTGGTATTACAAGAGCTCCATGGGTGTCGACGAAGGTGTCTTGTTCAAGTGCTGGGACACTGGGAATAAAGCACCATCGAAAGGTATGTGCTATTATCACACTTATCATGATCATTCTACTCACTCCTGGAAAGTGTGTCTCCACTCATCGTGTGATATGCCAAAAGACATGCTTCCCGAGGCATACCATCCACGACTTAGCATTGAATGCAGGGCATTGGTTTTCTCAGCTGCGGAAGATTCGGGCTTGGAGTAATAAATCATGATATATTGGATAAATACAGGTTTCTATGGTGTCTCCTAGCCAGCCACAAACTTTAACTATTATTTGTAAGAAGCCAACATTTCCTGTCAAGCGCCTAACCTGTCAGAAACTCGGCCCGAGGGAGGTTTGGGAGTTGGATGTTGGTGGCTTTAAAAACATTTTTCTTACCACGGGGAAGTCTGCATCGTGATATGTCGTATGTTTCCAACTAATTGGTTACTTGTTCAGCCCTAGTATCCTAAACTAGCACTGGTCACTATCACATTATGACGTTTTCTCGAGCTTGCCTCAATATACCTAAAGATGTTGGAAAAAAGCAAGCGCATATCCTCCGTGGGTGGGAAGTCGACGCCCCGGTCACCCTAAGAATATTTTACATACCATCAATATTTTACAACGAACTATAGAAATTTTGGCAATCAAATGATTATGGGGCCAAGAGCACCTACTCTCCAGTATATCTCCTTTCTTCCTTATGTTGTTCATGTAATCTTGTGATATAGGGCTGTTAGAGATATGTAAGGGAGGCTTTTTGCCGGCGGGGCGGGGGCGCAGTGTGGGGGTCTATCGGTCCCAAAAGGGAACCTACATGACCTAATTGGGAAATCGACCTGCCCGTGCAGCTGCCGTGGACCCCGAAGCTTCCCCTCTCCCGCTTCCGCTCATTCGTACCTAACGTACTCCTAATTCAATAGGCATTCGCCAGTCTCAGTCAGCTATGAACTTCGGTAGAGTTGTTATTATCCTATGGGCTGCTTTCTTATCTGCTCTAGCAGAGAGTATGTTAAAAAGTATGTCGAGCTATCGGGGAAAACCGATAATAATCGATACCGATATCTTCTCCGATGTCGACGACGTTGGCTCCTTAGCAGTTGCCAATGTGTTACACAACTATGGATTGGCAGACCTGCGCGGAGTGGCCATCAACACTCACTCGAATTACGGTGCACTAGCAGTTAGCGTTATCAATACGTATTTCGGCAATGGGGACATCCCCATCGCCGCCATCCGTCCATTGACGAACGAGACATTCGTCGATACACGGTATTTTACGTGAGTCGCATATTACCTCTGTTCGCCAGGTGCGCTAATAGTGTGGCGGCAATACAGCCGAGGCGAATACGCCAGTAAGATAGCCCAAAATTGGCCCCGCTCACTGAACGACTCCTCGACTACACCAACCCCATTGGAACTGTACCGCACAATACTCTCGTCAGCGGAGGATCAGAGCGTTACTATTATCTCACTAGGCTTCCTGACCAACCTCGCTGCTCTATTAAACAGCACCGGTGATGACACTATCCCTCTCGCAGGTCCGGATCTCATATCCACCAAGGTGAAGGAGCTAGTAATTATGGGAGGACGGTATCCCTCCGGTTGGGAGTTCAACTTCGCCGGCGCCGACCCCGCATCAACGCAGCAAGTCGTGAGGAACTGGCCGCGCGATGTGCCTATTACCTACTCTGGCTATGAACTCAGCAAGACCATCCTCTCGGGTGAGAATCTAGCGGACCAGGCACTGCCGGATTCCCCGGTGCTTGCGGCGTATCAATGGTACGTGGGCCGATGTAGCACTGCCCGTGAATCATGGGATCCCGTGACTACGCTCTACGGGATACTAGGGCTAGAGGGGTCACGCGAGCTAGGGATTGGGAAATTGTTTGCGTATGCGAATGAGAATGGGTATAACGAAGTAGCGGCAGATGGCACAAACACGTGGGTGAACGACTCTAGTGTTTCAAACCAGCACTGGCTAAAGCTTTCGGATGGAGTAACGAATACAAGTGTTGCATTGGTATTGGGTCAGTTCTTCGCACATGATCCTTCGGATAAGAACTGTTCTACTTTTAAACGGCTGGATGACTTGAGACATGATTGAATTGTATGGGAGTAAACGGAATGTTAGCATATGTCGCTCAGCTTCGCTTAGCTGTGGTTGATACATGTCGACTTTAAGCGAGTCTGAGATTTTGAAAGTCCCTTGATACGTTGATAGAGACCAGTCATCAGAGCGGCATGCCACCAACTTCCGTTATGTCTGTCTCGTAGCATACAATTGATACGGTACTAGACTGGGAATCTTGTACCATTACATTTTAGTATCGTAATGTAATCGCCGATATACAGGTAATTGTACCAAACGGGGTATGTGACATTACCAAAGGCCAAGGCACACAGAGTGCCGCACGTGAAACAAGTGCGGGTAGGAAGCCAGGAACATGGGTCTAGTTGGCTCACTCACAGCCCGCCCTGTAAAAAGTCCATAACCAGCTGTTGGTTCCTTATGTGTATCCATCTTGTAGATAATTACTATAATTTTGTTGGTTGTTTGAGTGGGAAAAAGTAGGTTCGGGTTGTTGTATAGCATGCCCCTATTTCCTTAGGATAGGCGATGGAGATCAACCAGCATCATTCTATCCGGGGGATTATTGGTTTGTTTGGCTGTGAGGTTGGCATGATGCGCATGGCCAGGGCTTCATAAGATTAGTACGCGTCTGCCTTTCAGTACTTCGCATGGGTTATACTTACTTCGCTTCTCTCAACGGGAGCTCCCCGCCATGAGTGGGAGGCGGGGTGAAAGTATTCGCTCAGCGTGAGAGCGGTGATGATTGTTGTCGTCTGAATTTCTTTCGATATTGTAAAGATGAGATGGTGCTGGTGTTGCAAGGCTTTGTAAGTCTAAGTATATAGTCGTATCAGCTGTGGGTTACAGCGATGGGCTGCTTGTTATTGCTCGAGTCCAATTCCTGGTACAAAACTGTCAAACCTGTTTTTAACCGCCCTGGAAGTCTCTTTGAGTTTCTATGACCGACATTGATATGGTTTCTTCAAAATAATTCTGGAAGAATCCTGCTGGCTAGATGCAGCTCCGGTGATGGTCATGGCAAATTCATTGTCGAAGATGAGGCTGTGGACCCGGAGTTGAAAGGCTGGCCTTAGTGAATGATGAAAGAAATGATGGGCGTTAGGAATTTGCTGAGTATCTTGGTAGATAGTGGTGCTGGGTCTCTAGTTGGTCGCTGTTGATACGTGTTGGCAAGCTATACTTCCACCCTATAACTGAGGGCGTCAAAATTATCTGCTAAAACGTCCCGGTCATTTGAATCGACACGGAATCCACGGGTAAATTGGGAGGGAATAACTTGGTGTTATTTTGGAGAGAGGTTGAGCGGTGTGAAAGCAGGGAGATATTTGGATGTCGTTGCAGCAATTTCGTAGGCGACTTCGAAGAGACTTATACGTATCAATGTCAAGCTGATCTGCTAGGCTTATTTTTGGATTTGACCTACAGTTAGTGATGTGTGAGTGCTTCTCTTCCCAATAGTGAGGTAAATACTGATGAGGGCGCAGATACTAAGAGGAGCCAAACACACTACTAGGAGAATGCGGAAATATCCATACTATGAAGGCTGGAAACCTATCAAAGGAGCGAAACTAATAGATTAGGTACCTAGGTAAGAATGTGTGATTTATTGTTGATGATCCATTTGCTAAAAGGAGATGATATATGTGATGTAGTGAACGTTGTACTGAAGCATGTATGCCAGTGAGAATTAGTGTTGCTAGGTAGGCATCGACTTTCTGCGAGTAGATAGAAAGGAAAGAACAATAGGAAATGAAAGAGAAGAATAGGGAAGCTGGAAGAAGGAATGAGAAAATAATTGGGTAACAAAAACCTGCAGACAGAGGACCTGGTGAGCAAGGCCATAGCTACCTCCTACCCAAGGACGGGAGATGCTTTGTTGGGCCAATGTGACCCAAATAGCGCCATGGGATATCGTTCCTGCTCATATATATGATTTTTATGGCTCCTAAAACGGTAATTACGCGTCATAGTCATGAGATCTTTCCGATTAAGGATGTTAATTTCACTTATAGTCTAATGTACACGCGGTCTTTACGATGTGCTTTTATTCTCTAAGCATACATATATATCACTCACAAACACGCATAAAACTTTCGCCTTATGTATCATAAGGATGACCAATGCTCCTATCTAACATTTATTAATTGTGTGTCCTGTAAAAAAGACTTGCTATAAGGTAAGGTACCTAAAGCACTGCTAGGTATGGCTTAGCTGAACTGTAGTAACTATTAAGTTTGTGCCTAAGCTGTTGGGCGATTACCTAGTATTATCAAATTAGAGTTGAAGACGAGATAAATTCAATTACGAAGGCATGAACATGAAAATATCAACTTGCCAAAAGTCGTAAGAAAAAGTGAACCCATGAAGCCCCTGAATCTTTTCTTGAATGACCTGGCCTTCTAAGCTCTTAATAATAGGCATTGCAATTTTATAAACTATGGGTTTCTTATTCAAGTCCCAGGGGGTTGCTTTAAGGATGTGGTTTAGCTAAAAGTGTGAATGAACGGCGGTTGTTCACAAGACAGACCACCATGCTACGGAGAAATAGGGGGGTTATGTGGGTCTGAATAGCCTCATGAAATTCGGTCTCCACTTAAATTTGTGAACACCCAAATAATGAAAAAACAACCTCTAAATTAGTAAGTGTAATTGAATCCGAGATTTTTATTTCAACAAGCTTGCATTTTTTTGCTTCCTGATTCCCGTTCCTATCATAAAGAGGTGGTGCAATGTAATAGGAGTCATAGGTGCAGTTTAATTGGCGTCTCATTGGGGAAAACGGTAGGATCCGATGGGCACACGTTTTCCGACGTGCATTATCAATACCCATAGGCGCACGGCGAACATACAACTGGAAGATAGTGACTCGAGTCTAATTGTCTTGGGCAGCATCGAATTCGGCCGCTAGATCTTCGAAATTAGCAAGCCTCACAACTTCAGCGTTACATTCACCAATGATGGACTTATGATCTTAAAGTGTTGGGATGGCGAGGACCACAGACCAGGCTAGAAGAACTCGTTGTTTTGAGGAGAATTATCACATTCGTAATGGGTACCTCTACTACCTAGGTAAACATACATTCCTACCCCGTATATACCGTCGTACTGTGGCACTTACTCGACTCATTGGCTATGGTGAAAGTGAGCTGAGATAAAGACTTCCTGGCAAATACCCCTCACATCTCATATACATCGAGCTCCTTGTTATCTAAGTACGGGTGGACAGCATACTCATAACCAATTGGGTATGGCTAGTCCTCGGGTTCCAAGGTTGTGATGCAGAGCATAGAATACCCCTATATCTTTATATACAATCGTGCTATTTCTGTGAGTGAAAAGACGTGTGGTTGCATATATATACAGCTTAGACCTCTCTAATAGGGCCCTTGAAGTAGCGTCTAGCCCTCACTATGTACCATAAAATACTCAGAAGGAGAACCGCTCCAAACACCAAGACGCTCCAATTGAATGTCTCTGGAGTAGGACCATTGGTCTGTGGCCAGAATGACCAGAATAATAACAGGGCACTATAGAAGCAAGCGACAACGTTGTTCACAGTTCCAAGTGGCTCGGGCAATTTCCAAGGACCCCATGAAAGATGACCGGAGTCGAAGAGCTCTGAACCAGGGGTGTAGGGTTGAAATCCACCAGTGCAACGCCGCCAGAGAACCAAACAACATACAAGGAGATAGGAGGAAAATAGAGCCGCAACGACAAGGGAAAGCAAAGCGGAGAGGGCGACACTTGGAGCGAGAACTATTAATGAAAGGATTACCGTAATAGCTGTAGTGGCTAAAATGGAGTTCATCGGCAAGGCATTCTTAGTGAGCTGGCCGGCGAGTTAGAAACTGTTAAGTTGATAGAGAGAGTCCTCCTGTCTTACCTTGACTAAATATCGGCTTAGCGGGAGCCCCTTATCTCGCGAGAACGACCACATCATACGGGATGCGGACGCGTACACGCTTATCGAGCTTGCAAGTGATAAGACGAAAATAATACCGCCCATTAAACAGGCTCCTGTTGTTGACTTGACGGCTGATTGGAAGATCTCAAGAAATGAGTAAAACATCGTATCTACTGCTTCAATCGCAGATTCCAAATCCGAAATAGAAAACATAAGGCCGACGATGATGGCGAACGCGAGTGCCCCGTTGATGAAAATGCTATACATTAATGCTCTTGGTACCACTGCGATGAAGGTCAGTTAAACTGTTCCGGTATGTAGACATCGTAAGTACCGGGTATAGAGGTAAGTAAGTCACTCTTAGGTCAACTCGTAGAATGTTCGCACCGCTTAGGCCACCAAAGAGGAAGAGAGGATAAGTACTCGGCATAGCTTACCAAGGGCAGCAAATTGGATTTCCTCCGACATATGGACTGCGCAATCGGCCCCTATCAGAGACGCGGCGACTGTGGGAAAGCCGACAAAGAACGTCAATGCTTGGGAGGACCAGCCTCCGTTATCATAGAACGTGGTAAAAACGAACTCCGGGGGGTTATGCGGCGCAAAATACACCAATGGAACCAGTATACCGAAGAACCCGGCCAGATGAAGGACAAGAACCAATCCCTCGAACCTTGCCAATGTACGGCCTCCAGTTAAATTTACTAAGACAGCAAAGCATGTCGTAGCCCACATAGTAAGCATTGTGTGCCATGATTGCGGCGAATATGTAGGGTTTGACAATACGATAATTCCTAGGAGGATCGTTGTAGTTGTGTAGCTCGATGTGATTGCCATGGCTTGCCAAGCCAAGGTGGTCAGCCAAGCTACTACATAAGTCAAGAAGGCTGCGCATGATTCTGGCGCTGTCATGGCAACCCAATGGTCTAGCCAGAAGGGACAGTTAGTTAGAGTCTTTTAGATAGACGAAAAATGTGTACGCCTTACACTGCCCACCAGCTGTTGGTGCTGCTGATGCTAGTTCCGCCATGGTGGCTGTCACTGAGATGGTTCCAATCCAGCCGACAACGAAGGCCCACGTTACTGCCGCTGGACCCCCAAGGCTTAGGGCTGGAACTGATGTCACCAGGATACCCTCCCACGAGCATAATGCAGAACAAGCTAGTCCTAGGATGGACATAAAACCAAAGTTGCGATTGAGTAGGGGGCGCTTGCCAAGCTGTCTGAGTCTTATGTCGTCTTGGTTAGAGTTATTGATTTCATCGGACTTGTTCAGGCATATTGCATTGGGTTGGTCCACGACCCGAAGCTCAATGGAGTCCTTAGACATGATGAATAGCTGGAGCAGGCTCCGGGAAGATGCCAGTGACAATTATTGAGGTGGGAATGGCAATCCTAGAAAATCCCATAGAGCTCAAACTAAAGTTGAATTGGTGACTGGCAAACGTGTATGCACGGACATGCGTACGGGTTGATTTCAAAGTGTCGGTAACTTGTGGCTCAAAACTCCTAGAAGAATTAGGCCTATGGTGAATGTTGCTATGTCCTTCCTAGATGTGTTGGTTTGTAAATCCCGGACTTCGGAATCATCCCAGCCCCGTCGATAATGCCGATCTCTGGTCCCTGGCAATTATGCAGTCAGCAGAAGCCAGTAGAAGCGAGCTATGTCGTTTGCAATTTTCATTGACTGGAAGAACCAATCAGTTGTGGACATCGGAGATATGGGACTAGGTGATGCTGTGCGACATTCTAGCTGGTGGCTGCAGCTAACACCTAATAATTCGGGATGACACGATTAGTTATTTGACCGTATCCCCAACTTCTCCCCTCTCCCGTTATATTGAACTTGTTGGCATAATTGACAGTAGGAGTACAGGGAATATATATCTTTGACACTGAGTACCACATGGACATAAGGGTTTTTTTATTCAAGCCTCACTACTAACCACTAGTGTTCAATCTCAAGCCTCGTGTCTCACGAGCTTAATGCACAGCTCCGATAAGGGGAGGGAGGAAGGGAGGAAGGGGGAAGATGATAAGGTAATATGCAGCCCTGTTACAGGGATAATATCACTACATCGTCAGTACTGTGTGAAATGTATAGAAAAATTCATAGTATTGTTTTGGGAATTATTACAATGATTTAGGCAGTTTCATCCCACGTGTAAATACTTTATTTTTAACCACATCAACAACAACGATAATTCTCACGTGGAACTAATTGCACTATAGGTAGGTACCCATATTGAGTGAACGCTTTGTTATATCATTCTCATTACCTTCATCCCTTAAAACATCTTGTTCATATCCGGCATAGCGACACTTTTAGTCTCATCTCGTTTTCTGAGACATAGGTTTTACTTTACGTAGGTACCTATTTTATTTAGGAAATATATACCTAGGTGCAATTTTCAAAAGATGTAGAATAGTAGTACGGGATTATGACTGCGCTATTCTAGCGCAGATTTGCCATATGCATGATAGGAGGTGTTCTAGAGCAAAAATCACTTAGTTATTAAGATGGTTCGTTCTATTACTGCTCAACGAGTTTGTCAGGATTTGGCCAATGTGGCTTGTTAAGAGGATAATAGGAGTAGACTGCATTGATATCGCATTGATACCGCTTATGTAGGTACCTAACCTAGGTACTCAACATAGGGGCTTCAAGTAGAGTCGAGGCATTAGGTACCTAGCTAACTGATGATCCTAAAAGAGATTCCGCCGAGGACTTAGAGCCTGAACAGCGATAATGAGCCAACGATAAGGTACGTAGCATCGCCACATTCGATATATCATGCTCATTATACAATAGCAACTCGTTATTCTTCCTCTGCTTCATCGACCACGTCGGTTTCGTTGACGATAATCTCGTACTGGCGGCTATCCAGAGTGTCCCTGGAGTTCAAGCCACTCGAGTCATGTTGTCCTGTATACGGTAAGTAGGTGTATGATATCTTGGAATAGGCTCTTATTGTTACCTAAGGGCATAGAAGTGACAATAGTGCTGAAGCCTAAGAGGGCGAGGTAGAGTGACTGGTAAAGCATGTTGCTTTGAGATGGATTACTTTTAGATGCTAAAGTAGTTTGACGTCCAAGAGGAATGGTGGAGAGATGAACCATAAATGTTGAGGCACCCAGCATCGTTTCATAACAAGTGGAATTGAATGCCTTTATAATAGATAGAGTCAGATGAGTCTTAGAACGACCAACGATGTAAACGTAGGTAGCCAATCATAGCTAGCCAATGATACTGTGATATGACCGCCGACTTGCTTGTACGATCATCCGAGAAACTAATGGGGAACATGTTCTAGATGCCTGCTTATGTCTACGATATTCCAGTCAGATTTGTGTCACAGGTGATCTCTGCTTCCGGTGAACTTGCCAACAAAGCAGCTCCAACTTGCTTCAAGTCCTAGATATTGCTGTTGTATCACCTCCCTCGGGCCCGATGAGGCTACCTCTGGTGCTATTACCTCTGGAATTGAGGGATATAGGGCATTGCAACTTTCTGACGTTGGTTTGTTGGTGTTGGTTGAATATACCAATGAGTGCCCTGGCACTCGGTGTGGTTCAATCTCACTTAATGGACTGACTTCTCAAGCCACACTGTCCCCCTTTCCTAACTTTACATCCTGGGCACCCTAAGCAGATAGAACTATGAATCAGAACTCAATTTCTCCAAACATAATTCATTTCAACTTAGGGTTTACCTAGGTAACATTCTATCAATACCTCTTCCATTATACTCCAGCAACGGTCAATTGCGGTCATGGAAAAGAGTAGCGAAGACTCTCGAGCACCTCTGCTCGACCAGAATGCCGAGAAGATCAATATGACTTCTAGTGAAACTTGCTATCACTGCAAGACTTCCACCCGTATCCGACTATGGACTATTATTATCTTATTTGCAACATTCTCATTGCTGTCGTATATCGCCATCTTACTGACCGTCATCGTGGCAGCGGGTTTTGTTCGACCAACATCGAATGAGATGCTTCAGCCTATGCGTGACCGTTTTAGTAAGTCTTCCTACTTTCTAGATTCATCAGACACTTACGCGGACAAAAGCACTAGCGAGGGATCTTCTGGAATTTGAAGAGAGGCAGGCCTGGTACCCGCTTCAACATCCGTGGAATCAGGGTCCATCCGACGAAGTTGATGAGCTATGGGGTGACATGCTATACGGTTAGCATCCTTCCTCCTCCAATCACATAAACTTAGGGAGGTACTCAACTAAGCAACTACACAGCACTGAATTTGAGGATTACACAGGAGGAGGTCGATTTTCTCGGCTTGAATACGACGAATCGTGTCCGTCTCAATGGAGGAGACTACCTCGGAGTGATAGGAGGATACCATCATCTTCACTGCTTGAATAATATGCGGATAGCAATACACTGGGATTACTACGAGGCCAAATATGGCAACTATGCTCGCCAGGATGTCTTTAGTAGAGAGCACTCAGGTACGAAACGAAACTCTCTAACCTTAGCATTGAAACTGACTATTAAAAAGACCATTGTATCGACACTCTCCGTCAAGCACTAATGTGCAATCCAAATACGGAGATACACACTGCGGAGTGGTTGGATAGACCCCACGAGCTAGGAGACAAGGAGCTAAGCGGACAATCTACAACTACATGCGTTGAGTGGGATAGCCTAGACAAGTGGGCTCGCCCGAGGGCTCTCAGGCCAGGAGAGTATTCGTTTAGGCCAGGCCCTTACTATGTTAAAAGTAGAATAGCCGGGAATTAGACGTCGGAGGGGAAAAGCCGGCACGTTTCAGTAAGGTAGAAGCGAAGTAGGTGTCAATACGACTGTCTAGCGATAATAAGCCTCAACGTAATATCTGACTGCTTAGATCGGTCTAGCCCACTTGAACTAGAGCCTACATATGCGTAGGGCAGAAACGGAGAGACTGGGATATGGCTGCGCAGCAGATTTCCGGTCCTAAGAGCCGCTGATTCAAGTCGTACTAAAGCACGTAATATTCAGGCTTGTCTCAATCAGTAATTCCGGAAATACTTTCCAATGAATGTCTTCCGTGTGACTGAGACCTTTTGGCATGCTAACCTATCAGGGGTTGTTATTAATGTATCATTACTCAATTCTCGGTCTACAAACAGAGGACGGCGGGGCCGTATGATGCTGTGCATATAACATGCATATCTTGGTGTAGCACAATGCCCTCATTGTCTCGGTTGACGACGCCCTTGTTTCTCACCCCCCCGCATCTTACGTTATCTCCGTCCACCAAAGGGATGCCTTGCATATGTCTTGTTCTTGTGTCGCCCTGGTACCTAGTGGGAGGATTTCACCTATACACTTCTGACCGACTGTTGTTAGCCACACTTTCCACCATCCTTAGCCAAGTGCCCCTCGTCTGCATCGAACATTATCGACTTTTCGTTTATTTACTGCCAATTAGACATGACGACACAAGCCGCTTTGGAAGGCGAAATCGCCTATGACGCTGCTGGTGCCGGGAAACCTTGCAAAACATGGTACAAGATTATTGGCAGTCTCGAGTCGGAAGCCATTCCTCTTATTGCACTTCATGGAGGTCCGGGTGGTGGTCATGAGTATCTGACCCCCCTAGTCGACCTTCATGAGAAATATGGGATACCTATCATATTCTATGATCAGATAGGATGTGGCAGGTCGACGCATCTACAGGAGAAGATGGGCGACGACTCATTCTGGACTTTTTATCTCTTTGTTGAAGAGCTCGATAACCTTATTGATCACTTGAAGCTTCGAGAGAAAGGGTTCTACCTCCTCGGCCAAAGTTGGGGTGGTATGCTGGGTAGTACGTACGCTTCTCTACAGCCACAAGGATTGAAGAAACTGGTGCTGGTGAGCTCGCCAGCCAGTATTCCTCTGTACATGGAAGGCTGTAAGCATCTACTTTCCCAACTACCGCAAAACGTGCGAGAGACTCTTGAGGAGTGTGATAGGCAAGGTGATCACGAGAGTGAGAAGTTCCAAGAGGCAGCCCTGGTATTTAATAGGAAACATGTCTGTAAGATTGATCCGATGCCGGAGCCAGTGCAGATGGCTTTCAAGCACCTGAAGGAAGATCCAACCTCGTATCTCACCATGTAAGCCGCTAACCAACATAGCCCCTATTCGGCGCGTACTAACTTCGCACTACAGGCAAGGCCCATCGGAGTTCATAATTGAAGGCACGGCTTTCAAGGGCTGGGAGGGACATAAAAGGGGCCATTACATCCAAGTCCCAACACTGCTCATTAATGGAAGGGATGATGAAGTAGGAGACCCGTGCTTCGAGCCATGGTTTTGGACCATTCCCAAGGTCAAATGGGTAACGATTGAAGGTGCTAGTCACATGTCGCACTGGGAGGAACGGGACAGATTCATACAGCTCTGCGGGGCTTTCCTCGGAGGCGCTAAATCAGGGGAACTCGCTTAGAGCGGGCAGTCAGTTGAATCCTGCTTCACCCTACAGCACAGGTCCAAGGCGACGACGCACTTGGTTGTTCCTTCAATGTATTTTTACTGACAATGTATCAATTTGTTATATTAGGGACCTCTCATCAGCAAACGTTGTTTATATTGTACAGTAGATATCAGATGGGATTGCGTCATCAGCCTGTAACACCACGTGGCATTTCCTCCGGTGGCACAGAATCCCATCTAAGGCGCCAACTTGACTGACCCCTTTGAGAACACCAATTCCTTTATAAGTCTTGAACAACTCCACAATCAATTTTATTCTTAGGGTCTAACTCTAATTGCTGACGTCCCATCTCGGTTTGTTAAGTTTTCAAATGTGCTCCTATTTCCGTATATGTGTATTGTATCCTGGACATTCGTGGGGACTCTTGCTTTCTTCACCACCAGTAAACGAATTCAGGGGTATAAAAGTGGGACCAAAAGGGGTGCTGTGCATTCCGTGAATTAGAAGGGGTGTAAGCGTTGATAGTCATTGCCATCTACGATTGCCTCTAGGGCTACGCACTTTTCCGACAGCGACTACGGCTTCCGTAGTCTGAATTCTGAAGTAATGATTTCACGATTAGATATTTGGAATGGAGACCACGACCTTTTATCTGCGATCTAATTATGGGCCTCGCAATAAGAGAACTAATACACGAACATAGGGCTGGTCTCATCGCCATCTCCATCAAATGGTTCATCTTCAACTGCGAGGACTTCGTACCCAACTACTTCAGGTTCCTTGTCGGCATCCACATCGCTATCATCGCTATCATCCCCGCTAACACTATAAACCTGTCCTCTGCTGAAAGCTTGCAACTCAGTGTCCTCGAGCTTTCGCCTAACGATGATCTCGTGTAGTCGGTAAGCGTATACAAACGGATCAGCATCGTCAATAGAGCGAGAATTCGCTTGTTCACTGGAAATCCCGCCATCGATACCTCCTTGGACGGGCACATTTGCCGTAGTTCCATCGCCCTTGGCGGCGATTGCTCCACTCGATTTCTTGATGAAGCCTTCTGTCACCTTTGCCCCTTTTCCCAGAACACGTAGCCCTGTCACCAGCCAGACACGTCTATGGGTCTTGTACCATGGGGGCGCAGTCTTCAACGGCGCGTCTCCGAGGGATAGCGAGCCCTTGCAATACTGCGCCGACGGCTGGAACATGAAGACACCAATAGTGTGGCTGGAGTACTTCTCCCAGTGTAGCTTCTCTGATTGCGCGTCTATAGAACCGCCAAAAGCTTTAATCAGGCTTTCCTTGAGCCATGCACGCAATGCAACCTGCTGAGTGTCCATTGAGTTATAGTCGACTCCGCGGTGGGTGGACTGGTCCAGCAGTGTCTTCTCCGGAACGGGGTTGGTCCCACTGTGAAGGACGGCGCTGTTGGGGTCCATGTAGTCGGTTAGGATCTGCCCGACCTGGAGGACACCGGCGGCCGTGTAGTCCTGGTTCGGGGTGAGCACCCATGCTTTCTTGTGTTTGGTGGAAGGCATCGGAAATAACTCGGCAAGACGGCGAGATGGCGAAGATTCTTCTCGTGGCTGGCAAGTAGTGCCTGATGCCTCCTACTGGAGCGCGTTCTGTAATTATTAAGGGGTCTAGTATCTTATACCTCGAGATATAGAGACAATCTAAGCGTTCAGCTCAGGTACATTTTATGCCTAGCAGACATTTTATTTGGCTCGGGAGGCTGGATTTTCTGACGTACGTCATTTTATCGACAGGGTTTATATGGTTGCATGCAATAATTTGCGGCAGGCTACGGACGAACGCTCCGATTGAGCTTCCTCTTTGGCGGGATGGTTCGGTGAGAGGCGTCCATAGTGCTTTATGATTGGAGCCTCTCGCCCTCCATGCTGCAGACTGCGGTCAGCTTTGTCCATTGGCGCATACCTAATGGGTTATACCCCTGTTTCCTCCCTTGAAAGTTACTTTTGCGGCTGACTTTGAGTTCCCTTTATCAGGGTTATGGTGTTGAAAGCGGTTCCCTCTCATTTCCCAAGAAGATTGGCATTTTAAACTTTTCCTTCTTGTGCGATGTTACTTTCAGCCACTGGTCTACGTTATGGCCAAGTCGCAAGAATGGTTCGAAGTACCCCACAGATCCTACGGCGCAACAACAGTCATATATCAGGTTGGACAGGTCATCACCGATCCTCTAGATTTGGACAGCGCTCTTTTCCGGAATGGCTCCTTCAATGGAATGCCTAGCCATGAGCTCTCTCAGACAATCCGACAACGCAAGGCACTTACAATAGCGTATTCGAAGAGCGCATCGCCGTTCGAGGTCAGCACGGACCATATTACTGCAATTGAGGGGGCTCGGATTGATGGGAAAGGAGTCCCAATATTGTGGCAAGTGCTAGAAGAAGAGCGAATCATTCGGAACGACACGCTTCTCAAGGCTGTGATTCAGGAAGAAGAAATAACCAGGCATCTAGCGAGGCCTGACCGCCGGAAACTACTCTATCTTGTTACGGATGTCATAAAAGTTCAAGAGATCATCCCCGAATACTATGATCCTAGCATGCTACATCCGTCCAAGAACCCTATTATACCTCCTTACAGCTCTGTATTTGATAATCCGTTCTCGCCACCGAGCCCTAACTTCGAACCATCTGGTCGCTTTGCCGCATCCTCCGCCAGTGAGGATCTTCATTTGCCCGTGGGCTTCGACGGCCGTAAGCACGGCAAGCCTTTCGTTTGGAAGTACAAACTTGAGTGTATCAACAGCCCAGAAGATGTTGAATATGTCTCCGCTGAGCGCTACTTACCAAGTCAGGCCCTTTCTGACCGAGACCACACTACCTGGATAATCATGATTCTAAACCTTCTTCTGAGGTGGATATGGTCTCCCTCCCGACATAAGCCAATGCCCATTGGGGGCGCTGGCGATTCAAGCGTTTTGTCCGCACGTCCCACAACTCTCGAATGGAGGGTCGAACATGAGAATCTTACCCCCGATCCCGTCACACAACCAAATGGCCCGCTTACCCAGATGAGTATCTACGGCTCGACATACGGGATCCCACCCCACATGCGACTACGCAACTTCTCGCGTGCCAGAACGTACGAGACCTCTCCTTCCTCCGATGAAAGCGACAATGACTACCCCAGACGTCCATGGAGAGTAGCTCGCAGCATGACACGGAGTCCGACTCGACGGCACGGTCGCAGAGCGCGGGGAACGAGTGAGCCAGGAGAACCGGTGGATTTCACAGATTCGGAATCTCAAAAAATATTGATACCGTATCCACGGAGGCTGCGTCCAAGAATTAAGACTAAGTTTGAGAGTTCGACTGAGTCCGTAGCGCGGAAACCGGATCGATTCATACCAGGTACCGCTGAAGCTACCGTAGATCCAAAGTCTGTCGAAAAGTTTCCGCATTCCGATGGATTGGAGAATAGCAAAGTGGCTGGGAAAGACGGCCAGAATATGGGAATGCAAGAAAGCCTCGGTGAAGCTCAAGCGATCGGGAATGGCGCCAGCAATAGCGAGACTCCGGCAGAATCGAAGGTCGAGCACCACGAAGATCACGGTTTTAAAATGGCCCCTCAGATCTCTACCGATTGGACTGTACCGGTGTTAAACTCTCCCCCATCAGGGCACTCGCATACGGAATATGACGTGTTTGATTCTGAATCAGCAGAATTGGCCAACAATCTGAGCCAGGGTGACGATGCGTAAGTACCTCTACGCCTTTACCCATAATTCAGTATGGCTCTAACATCGGGAATAGAATTAAAGAGGGAAAGAAGTGGTTCGACGACGCAGAGTACATGAAGAAGGTCAACAAATTCTTCGCAGCGTCACGAAGCGGCAGGCCGAGTGAACGAGCTAAAATCGCTGTACTCGATACCGGATTAGACTTCGACCATCTTTTGTTGCGACCCTTTTTAGAAAGCAAGAGGTTATCCCGGGAACATAGCCTTGACTTCACGCTGGAGCCTAACATACCCGTCAAAGGTGACAGCGTCGGGCACGGGACTCACTGCACACACCCGATTCTGAAGACTTGCGAAACAGCCGAGGTTTACATAGCCAAGGTGTTTAAGAAAAGGAAAGCAGACCAACATACAGCAATGTGCGTTGCCAAGGTTCGTTCCAGATCAATCTATTTAGTCGGCAATCGTGCGCCCCTAACAGAGCTTTCGTACAGGCCATCGACCACGCCGTCAACGAATGGAAAGTTGACATCATATCGATGTCGTTCGCCTTCAACGTAGACCAAAAGCCCATTGAAGAAGCAATCGAGAGAGCTCAGAAGGCCGACAAGAAAGTGCTCTTCCTAGCGGCCGCTTCCAACTTGCGACTCCTCGCAGAACATCCCGTCGGCTTCCCAGCCAATTATAACAACGTCATTGCCGTGTTTTCTCACACGCCAAGTCGGGAAAGGTCAAAATTTAGCCCGCAAGGGAACAGGGCGGATAACTTCAGCGTCCTTGGGGAGCATCTCAATGCCGCATTTCCGAAGGCTCTTAACGAGGGTGACTTCGAGAAGAGACAAAGTGTACGTCAATCCGAACTTTCTTATTCCAGTCCTTGCATAATATGATAAAAGTGATCTCGCGTCGGTGCGGCACCTAGACACCATCCATATGCGTCCCTGCCAAGGTGAAAGCTTAGATTGTTGACACAGTCGTGTTGTAGGGAACATCCATGGCAACTGCTCTCATGGCCGGCATTGCGGGTCTTGTAATCGAATTCTCAAGACTGCATACCATCGGCGATAACGTGTCCGATCCGAACCGCCTGCTAACACGGGCCGGCATGGAAGCAGTATTCCGGCTTATGATGCCACAAAAGGAACTGCACGGCTCTAGTGCTGATGGGTACTTGTACCTAAGGCCGTGGGTGCTTTTTCGCGCCCCAAGACCTGGAGATCCGTGGAATGTAGTTTACGAGATCGAAAAAGCTCTTCAATCGTCTATTTAAGTAGTCTTGATCAAAGGGCGATCTGGGTGATGGCTTACGATAATTGTAGCCAGCCTCAACTGCTGTTGTTAATGCAAGGCATGGAAGGTGGCGGTATTTAGAAATTGTCTATAATATCTTGTATAATAGAGTGTACCCTCATTACCGAATCGAGAAGATGTGTCAAGGCCTCCCTATTTGGAGGTATGTAGTACCAGCTTAGACCTTATCGACCTGGATGCACCGAGCCAGAATCGCCATACCAAAACCACGGCAATAGTAAGGGGGATAACAACGACCCAGTATATCCAAAATGCGTTAGAAGCGAGCCAGCCATCTTCGGCAAAGGAGAAGAAAGTAGTACTAAAAAGAGTCTAGTTATACGTCAGCCGTTAGGGTCTGCCATGTGTTTAGAGGTTGGCCGGGTAATATTTCAAAACCTACTGCTATGAAGGTTGCTGGCAAGAATATCATTGTTAAGAGGGCGACGGACTTCATAATTTGATTGTCTGTGCTCGCAAGTATGTTGTATGCCTATCGCGAGTCCGGTCAGTTTGACTGGCATATTTTTACCTGATTTCCACAGATGCATTGGTCTTACTAGATGTATTTCTCCGTCGAGTCGTTCCGAGGTTGCTTGTGCCCGCCTTCCCAAGCTCTTGATCATCTGTATTTGAAATACAAGGTACTCCTCGGCTTGGATTCGGGACGTTTCTAGGATGCTCCCAGACAATCGAGTAAAATTCATATGCTGTTGAGAAGCCAAGCACTGGAATGTCTCGGCTGCGACAGATACAACCTCTACCATGTGACGTACATGTCTAGCTAAGTTGTTCAAGATCTCAAAGGTCGGTTTCTCATGTCTGGCCTGAGACCTTGTTAGTGAGATACCATATCACTACCCTAGCAACTTCAGACCACAGGCATAGGAGGAAAACATGATTGGGTAGCTCCCATGCCTTCTCGATTTTCCGGACTTCCTTTGTAATCCGCCAGATGTCATCGTCGCACTCTGTGATAACCTCATCCAAGAGTGGATATAGCATTGCGAATGGATCTCGTAGTTCAGGAGGCGGGGATCTTGCAAGGATACCTGCAAGCTTAATCCGAGCTGACTGTGGTGTACCAATACACAAGACCCGAGCAGAATTCGTGCCACTCCATTGAGTGAAGAATCCCATCTCATGCCATATGTAATCATTGGCGCCATATGTTAATTCCTCCTCAGCTTGCAAGATTTTCTTCGTCAGGATGCGAAACCAGGTAGCTAAAGACATGTATTAGGATGAATATACCACTTAATGCAGTTTAATGATTTAGTTCGAGGGAAATTACTGACTGAGGCCCTTCAATATTCTACTGGAGCCTGCTTCAACGGAGCTCCGACAACCAAAATAGCCATTGAGGCTCATACACGTTTGACCTGCAAGGAACCGTGGAACTTGAAGTAGTTCTAGGATCCTGTAGCGATCCGCTTCTGAGCATTGATTCTTATACCAATCCCCGTTTTCTATGAAACTGAGGCAGACAATTGCATTATTATATTGAATCAAGGATAACGTTTTCTCCAAGTAAATCAACATTTCCAGGCTGCCAAATTCCCTTGGTGGCTAACGTTAAGTATGTAAGCGATATGCTAGTACCACCGACCGCGACATCAGTATCGAGTCTACATTTCAAAGCAGTAGACTGCTACTGGAAATAGCTTATCGCGTGGGAGGGTTACTTCCAGATTAAGCAATATAGGATTTTGATTGGGCGTCACTGAGTTGTACTTTACTCGATGAGGGCCGTTCCAATAATAGTCCGCCTGGACGAATGGTGAGGCAGTACAGTTCCCCTCTATACTGGAGTTTTACGAGGGCCATTGTGTCGAATTGAAGATCCCGGCTTAAGCCAACATCTCATTCTTGGTGCCGGCGTCGAATTTCGATAACGCCCCTTTCTATCCAGGTACGGATATATTCTATCACTGCTTCGCCTAGCAGCCTGTACTCATCTCGAAATACTCACCAGTTACGTGTGCCACAACTGTCTCATCGGCAGCCCACGCACGGCCCTAAAATCCCTCTCTGGGTCGGCACCCCCAATATGCCGCACCCCGCTTGGTGGCTTTCTGCTACTTGAAGCAGAATGGAAAACACCATTCTAGAGAGGCTCAAAGCTTCTGCTTTTTAGTAATATGAATACTGAAGCTATTGCACTTCAAGCTTAAGATTACATAGGCTTTTTTACCTTAGGAATTTGATTTACGCATCTCACTTGATTTAGGGCCTGCTATAAATCTAGCAATTACTCGTCAGCGGCCTCATATGGGACCCCAGAGCTCGGGAAAATAAAACAACTCAATTAGGTGCAAATTCGAGTATGAAGGCACTACGAATACAAATTAGGAGTGCATACCTAGGTACCTACCTGGTACCTTATACGAACCCTAGCTCTCATCATCGAATCAACAGCATTCCTCAACCTCCAGAGCTGATGGCGAGGAACACGCCAATGAGGTTATAAATCACGCTGTCGGACCAGGTCTCGATCGCCCAATTGATCCGGCTTGGATCCGCCGCCGTAGCCCGAACACGGATACGCGCGTTCTGATTCGGGCTGACGTCGAAGCGCCGGAAGCCCGTGAACACAGACGGAGTGTTGTAGAACGTACTCTGGAGCTGGTAGGTGCCGGTGTCCCCGCCGGCACCGGTGAAAGTTCCCAGCTCCACGCCGGGGAGATCGCTAGGATACGCGATCCACTGCACGTTCGTGTTGTAGAGGTCGGAGCTACCCCAGGTCGAAACTTGAATGTCGAAATGGACATTGTCCGTGTTATGAATGTCAAGTGCGCCACGCCAATTATCGGCAGAGTCGATGCCGCTGAAGGCAGCGAAGACGTTTGGTATGACCCCGAGCGGAAATGGGGGCACGAACGCGATTCTGTAACTGTTTGGTCCGGCGTTCGTAATCACGCCCATGCGAAAGTTGGGATCGCTAGCAGGAATTCTCAGCAGAGAGACACCGCCGTTGTAGAAAATTCTGTTCCCCCAGGTCCCCAGTCCAACGGTATAGCTGTCAGTCTGAACATCGGTCACTTCTGTGCGCACACGGATGTTGTTATCGCGGTTGGACATATCAATTGCCGTGAGAGCCGCAGCGAACTGCGGAGGAGCGGGCTGCTGGGGCGTGATACCGAATGTGATGCTCTGCCATTCCATAGGAGTATCGACTGGCTGGTTCGTAGTGAATGAGGAAACCGCGTACTGATCTCGAGGATATATCATCGCGATCCTCTGATAGTCTCTGGCGGAAAGAGTATTCGTCCAGTCGACCCATGAGCCATCAGTCGTAAGACTAGGTGGATATGCGTATATCATGATTGAGTGGACATCGGCGTCGGCGTCAATCTCAGATTCAGGGAACGGCTGGCTGAGGACATTGTTGTCGATCCAGGCGTTGCTATTGCCCAAAGCATTAAAATGAGCATAGACCTCGGGCCTATCCCATGGAACCTGAGCTAAGGGCGATTGGTGCTCGTGGATGGCCCCTAAGACATGACCAAATTCGTGGAGAATCACCGAGCGGACACGCTCGGGAGGTGTGGCTGCGGTAAAGTTCAAATTCATGGTAGGTTGGTCCTGCGAACGTTGCAAGTTCTGCGTTCCAAGGACTGACCAAGCACCGTCGGCAGGGTTGAACGTAACGCGTACTTCAGAGGGTCCGCTGTCGATGAATACGAATGTAATGTTGGCGTAAGCAGACCACCATTGGACATAGGCTTGTACCTATATTTATGTGAGTATCATGAGATTCGAGTTCGCATTTATTAGGGGTTTAACTTAGTACTCACCCTAGCCCGAAGGTCCGCAGTGCCGCCACTAAAGCGAACCCGGATGCGAGAACCATTTGGCCATAGTGACGGGCGATGAAAAGAAAGATGGGCTGCAAGAGAGGGCGACGATGAAACAAGTGGTTAGAAATGGCTAAAAGTCGAAACGAACACGCGAACTTACTGTGAAAATGGCCTTTATGGTCGTCGGGCGTCACCTTCGCCACGGTTGTAACCGCCGTCTCCTGTGTAGTGGCTGCAGTTGGGAATGGAAGGCGGGAAGGAACATCGGTCGCTTTCGCGAACAACATGCAGATATACGTGTTGTCGTAGGGCAAGTTGGTCTTTTCAGAATTGGTCGCCGCCACGGTTACCTCCGATGGATTGCCATCCGTTGGGAAAGGGGGGCGTGGAGGGACGTCCTCTGCTCTCGCATACATCATGCTTGTCAATGGATACTGAAGAATGTGTTAAGGGATTTTGCACCGAAAGTCAACGTTCATATTGGTCTTACCTTCTCTGATATAGAAGTAGTAGGACTTTTTGGACTTGGATCCATAGTTGTCTTCGTTTGTGGTGAATGAAGGAGAAATGGAAACCAGGTCCTTGCTTGAGTTCTAAGAGGGTTATTTTATGCCTCGAGTACCCAAGCCTTCCGAGGGCTGTCATATGAAGCCAAAGACCCTTATCAATCTTCTACCGAGGAGATGTTCAGTATCAATTCGTTCCTACCGAGGAGATATGTGATGTTAATCCTTTTCAGCCGCGGAGATGTTTGATGATGGGTATCAACAAATATCTATAGGCATGTAATGAGATAGGGACTGCGGCATGAAGCGTGGTGGGAAGCGTGGTAGGGTTGTATTGCTAAGCAGGACAACTATAGTAAATCAGAGATCGGGGTTGGAAGGCAACCTCATTTGTAGGCAAATTTGATCCACTTTCTTGATTAGGAAGAAAAATCCAAGCTGAAAAGTGTCAGAATGCGTTTTTGCTCTTAGATAGGAAGGGAACGGAAAGAAAGGAAGTGGAGAAGTGGTATGGGGTATCACGGGAGGTATAACGTACACGAATCCAGATAGACTAGTGGGTATGACAAACCTTGCCGAAATCTACAATGGTTGGACCATGTGGCTGAACCACAAAGATCAAGTGCCAATGCTATCGTTCATATGATACAACACATGGGATCTACTAATCTGAATACATCCCTGAGCCTTAGATTCCTAGCATCGATATATTCTCTTCAAGGCAAAGTGGAAGAAGCTGAGGAGGTTTATCGGACAGTATTCAATGACTATGAAGTGCACTTTAATGATAATTACGGCGATATACCAAGGATTATGATTAGGTAGGTACCTTAGGTGGTGTTTTAGTAACGTGCTCCGATTAGGCGGCAAGCTTGACGAAGCAGAAGACCTATACCACACGGCTCTAGCCGGCTTCTTGGCAAAGCATCACCCCGGGAACAGTGACGTGATTCAGTGTAAGCTCAGCCTCGCCACATTGCTTAGTTGTCAAGGCAGATACAAGGGGGCCTGGGTCTCCTCTCTACGATATTGAATGTAGTTACTCAAGGCATCCTTTCCTAGCCGGACTTGTTGGCACGCATGGATAGGTAGTCTTGTTGGCCTAGCTTATTTGCTTAGTTCTACGGAAGAGGTATGTTGAGGCTTGGCCAGTATTCGGAAAGGCTTTGAATGGTTACTCAACACTAATCGGGTCTTCTCCGATAGAATCAAATAAATGTTTCGAGGACTTCGATGAAACGCAAAACGAAGTGGGGAAATTTGGGGGTCACGCCGCCGCAGGAGATTACAAGCAGTACAGACAAGGGTGTAACTATTTTCTGGGCTAGAGCTTGAGACTCATACTGTCAACTAGAGCTTGTCTAAAACAATCTCCATACTATCCAATCAGTGTACGATTATTAGAGAAGCGAGGCGGGGATGACGGAGATCCAGACTCGGCCAGTTCCATAAACATGAAGCACAAGGCGAATTGGTGATATATTAGGTACCTAGGTAGGTATGTAATAAAGTTTAGGAGATACGTTTGAGGTCAGTACAAGTTAGATACGTAACTTTTAATAAGACATGTAGAACTAATAGGTACCTATAGAGCAATATGATCCAGTATAATAGTATTATGGGATCACTTAACCCCATGAACGCCAAGATGAACCGTAGCATTATGATACTCTTTTCCACGCTTCTCCATGTTCTCATCCAATGGCTTTGAATCACAAAATACGGTACGACTTGGTCAGAAAGGCAGCCCAGGAATTGAGGAGCGGAGGCCGTCGTCAGCAGGAGGAGCAGAACTAGATGGGCCTGGACCCGATACCAGGTATGATCACGGGGGCATGTGGGCCGCAAAGTCGCAGTCCTCTTCTTATTACGTTCCCCCACCCCAAGCCGGCTCTCGTAAGCAGATACCGGCAATACCCTTCCGGAAGTAACTCTATATCGCAGGATTACGTGCGTTGCTACGCCTGAACTACGTCTTCATGGCGGGGCTCCTGCCAGTCATTGGTTTCTGAAATCCCATTTTCAACTATCATCCCACCTGACGTAGTTGCCGCAGTCTTACAAATTACTGCTTTCTCCGTCTTTCACATCACGGCTTCACTCTGGTAGTTCATGTCGCCTGCAAATCAGTTAGAATTATATGACCGTTCGGTTCAAGTCATACACGTTAGCTGAGGCCCCCGTTAGGAACAGGTAAGCATGATTATCGGACTGGCCAAATACCATCGTTCCATCAGTATTTTCGATACTCCAATTCCTCAAATAGATGGACGCTGTGGAAGAGTCATTATGGCTAGGATCGGTAGTGGTGGTTGATAGGGATGGTAACAATGGCAGCCACATTGGTTATATTAAATATATTAAATTGTGTCGTTCTAGATATATCGTCATGGTGATCACGGTGGCCGTGATAGTGCTGATGGCACTCTCGATTCGGCATGTCCAGAAGGCCGACAGGCTGAGACGGAGAAGGACCGCTAGGTACAGTGGGTCCGGGAGGTCCACTAGGTCCCATGGTCCCCCGGTCGGGCTCCCGGAGTTCCCGGGGCTCCTAAAACCTATCAGATGGCTGTAAATATGTTGAGTATACCTATTTAGTCAAAGAAATCAAGCAATAAGACTCTCAAGTAACGTCCTATAATCTAAAGTATCCTATTTCACCTAAGAAGAGTCATATTTGTGCACTGCTCTGTCAATTACCTACCCATAAATAAGCGTGGAACTTCCCCTACCCTGGCCCCTCCTATCAAACAGCCGATCTATTCTAATCAATTGAGAGTAGAAGAAACTTACTGCTTCATTGTTCTCCATATTGGAATGTACAAAGTGCAAAACCCTCCATAGGTTAAACCCTCTTACTTGTGGGCTATCGCGCAATTATAAGGCCTTGGACAGGACACCCAGAACTTCTCTCCCTAACTGCGATCGGATATGACATTCCTCGATTAAAATCCCCGCTTTTTAGAATCTCCTATGGATTACCCCACGTTCTAACTGATGCCGTGTACGTGTCTGGGCTAACGCCGAGGAAGCTGGGTGCCCGTGAATATCGCCAGGATGCGATGTCGTTGTAGCCACGTCGTAATCCGTATACGCAGTACTCAATTTCATATCCGCCGTTATTGATAAGGAATACCACGACGTCGGGGTTCTTCCGTATAATGGTTCCTGATTCTTGAAGTGTCATCTGGAAACTGTCGTCGCCAATGAACAGGATCGTGCGCGCGTCATTAATCCCATTGTACCGAGACAAGTTCCCTCTGCCAGCGGGGCTCCTTGTACCGTTCCCAGCATGGATAACCAGGTCACTGGAGTGAACAAGCGAGCGTAGCGCGGAAGTGGCATATCCGAACTCCGTATCCGACAGTACCCGTCTCGCCTTTAAGATGTCGCCTGGCCTTATGAAACTAGATATAATGCTCTATAACCGATCCTGCGCGATGGGATAGTTTCTGGAGACGTCTGAGAAGTTCTCTAGACGATCCTGAGGAAGATCAGGATACGGCGCATAAGATCTTATCTTTGAAAGATCTAGAGTATAAAGTACCTGCGAAACGGCATATCTCGCTGGGCTACCTAATAATCCGCGCAGGGGGGGAGCCCCTTCAGCAATAATTACCTAATCTTAGTTGAGTATTCCGTCATGATTACAATGGCATTCTAGAAGGTATATTTGGTAGTATAAGAAAGAAATTTGGTTTGGGTCAGACTTGAACCCCTAACCTTCAGCAAAAAATTATTTTCGAGCAACATTCAATATTCAACATTCGACTACACCAATTCGATTGCTCGAAGGCACTAGGGTATTGTCTGTTTTTCTTTAAATAACTTGGCACTGTTTCCGGGTACCTAGGTAACTAGGTGGATATCGCGTGGTTGCCCCGAGATCGCGGGACAGGCGTTGGGCGTGACATCTCAATAATGTTAGGCATCCATTTGAATCTCCTTGTCTTTGAATTTAATGGTGACCTGGGATTTCGTTATGCCTGAATATCTGTACGTCTTGCTTGAGCCTAAGTGAAGCCCCGAAACACGAGATAAGGTCCGAATCGTCAATCAAACGTTGAACACTCATCCAGTAGGCCTTTGTTAATCGAGGACGTCCATGTCATCTAGCCAGTCGATTTTACGAGGCGTCCTACATCATCCACGATACCAAGTGATCTTGTCTCGTCATCAACGTAGAGGATTAGTTGCTTGGCTTCATATGTCTTATTGAGGATCTTTGATATAGCTGAATCTTGATGCGCTTTTAGCTCAACGCTGGAGATGGACATATTGAATCTGAATCTCAGCTGTTCTGCAGAAATAGGTACGGCCGCTAGATCAGAAGGAAAATGATATAAACTTGTCGACTGTGCAGGAGTCAATTGATCCGGAATGGTTCGAGGGTCCTTGAGGCTTGCCTGCGCCATTGTGACATGCGCATACATCTGAGCAGAGCACCTGAAATCCTCGTCGTTGAAGGTGCTGGCAGAGAGTTCACCCGCGCCAAACACGGTGGTGAGAACCCCTATTCCTTTAATCTTTGCATAGGTATCCATCTGCGGCGTAGCCGGCGTTGAGTTCGGTAGAATTCTAAACTCAATACAACCCTGCAGGTTTGACATAGTCTAATAGAGGAAGATTATAGTTGCCTAAGACACCGTGAACTGCACCCGCGCCCAACTGTTCAAGTCAGGTGAAGAGGTCTTCTGCGAGCTTGACTGTAGTAGGCATGTGGACCCTCGGTCTGAGAGCAAGATGGCCTTGGAGTTCACTGAGGCTGTACGCAACAACCAAAATTGATGCAGGAAATCGAAATATCAAAATAAAATAACAAAATTAGGTACCGTTACGCTTTTATAGATAATAGGAACCCAATTTCCCTCTTTGGGCTGGGTGGTCCTCAGGGTGCCTCGGTTCACTGATTATCCGAACGTTCCGAATACATCGTTACGTCGAGCGCTACGAATATTCCGGCTTCTATTTCTTTGCCGAACACTCCGGGATTGAGTGACATAATCACCTATATAAAGGCTTATTCAAATACAGATAGCCACAATGTGGGAAATGAAACTATCTCCAGCTTTTCCCCAATTTCTTAAACTTGGCCAGAACTATGCTGCGCCAAAAACTTGCCGCTATCGGAGGGATAGGGTGCGTTCTAGACCTCATCCTCGAGGAAGCATGCCTTATGTCTCATCAAGAGGTATGTACAAGATTCAGAAGCCCGATTCTAAGCCTTTGGCGAAGAGTTGGGAGCGTCGATTCGGCTTTGAAAGCAGCGCGCTATTAGCTGCAACCTTCTGGATCTTTCCTAGGGCTTCAGATACGATAACTCTGGGAGTCGCCCGGCCCTCGTCGGAGTACTATCCATAGCAATTAATGTTTATGCGAGCAGTAGAAAATACCTGTGGAAGACATGAATGGGTAAACCTCCCTATGAAATATATCAAATCCAATCTTTGACTTATCTCAGCGAGCTCAGATTACTTTTTCCGATAACGTGGTTATGCCACTTTAGCTATAGCCATGGTACCTAAACGGCATCAAGGAGCAGCTTTCCTTCCAAAGTTCCCTTTCCCGGTGGCAAATTCATCTCAGCTATGATGTCATTTAGGACAACCGGTTTCGTGTACTCATATACTTCATTCATCATCATATTCCATATGTAGGTTTTGCCAGTAGAGGGGGAGGTAAACATGTAGGCGCCGTCGCCGAGGTCATCGGAAATCATAACCGGCGTAGGGTTAGTTATCCCGACCTTCTTGGTAGCCATCGTACCTTCCCCATCGGCTACCCAGTAGTAATCGATTTGCATATCTTCGCCCTGAGTGCTCCATCCCACGGGTAGATTAACGACTGTTACCGTCTGAGTCGTTGTAGGCGCTGTTTCTGGAACAATAATTACTTCATCCGCCATCCGTGCCGTCATCTTTTTGGGCTTTTTGAACGGTTTATGTATGAACTTGCCTTTCATGGCCCCGGCCCTCTTGATGAGGCTCCGGCTGTTTGCACAAGGATTGCATACACTGATCCATATATGATCCTCATCGTAGGAATCCGGATCGTCTTTCAAAAAATCTCTCTGGAGAGCAAGGCCCGTCAAGTTACGGTTCTCGCCTACCCCGCTAGCAAATAGTTAGCGACTAGGGGTGAAGAAGGACACCCGGGGAGAGTAAGGATAAGGATAAATATTCTCACCCGCGAAAGTTGAAGATGAAGAGGTATGTCTCAGCACAGTTTCCATACGGCTGTTTCCCAGGATTTACAATGCTCTTCTCCACCGGCGATCTCCCAAAATCAGACTCCTTTAACTCCGGAACATGTCAAATCGAGTCTTTAGCACTCTAAACCTCCATTGACCGACCTTGTCTTCTTCCCAATCATCACCGGCTGTGGAGCTTCCAAGAAGAAAACTGAATCCAGTGGGAACGGGATTTCCCACCGGTTTCCACGTAACCTGGAACATAAACGGCCAATCTCCTACTCCAACTACAGGGGGTTTCTTGGGCCAGTCGGTACAAGGACGACCTGCGATGCGTGAACACCACCGCGCGTAAACTGCTATTAAGGGCTGGAAATAGTTCTTCCTATTGGCTCCCGTGGGAGCTGGGCCCAGAACGCTGATGAAGAGACCGAGCAGATCATAGGGAGGCCGTAAATCGAAGCTAGGGATAACTTCCTACACTAGATACTTTCTGATTATCAATTCCTTTCGCCTAGGGTCAATTCATAGGTAGCACTAGTCTAGAAAATAACAAAATAGAAGAGCGGCACAAGAAAAGGACAGTCACCAGGAACGTGGGGGAGCCTTGATTTATCGATGTACCGTAATTGTTTCATATTTCCCCTCCTCTAATACCGTATGTAGGACATGTTGGTAGATCACTTTGTAGCTTCAATTGTTGTATGGACAGAATATTAATAGAAGTCTACCGTGCTTCTAGGGTCTTCCCCTTTAGTCCCCATATATTTTCCCTGCGCTGCGGTGCCGAGATGGAGGGAGCTATGGGAACACACTGGAATGACTGCTTACTTGCGTACTAACATATTTTCAAACCAACCTATTCATACTATTAGAAAGATAGTATGACATCTTTTTTCGGGCTATTACTATCGCAAATGTTCGTCGTTTATCTAACCTTCCACAAATTAAGGATATCACTGCCGAGAATTAAGATGGCGGTTAGCTAACAGACTAGGAACCTTTGTAAAGGAAGTACGTACCTATCGTAGCGGCAAAGGGTGGTTATAAATAATGATTTTTTATACAATAAATCATAATCCTTATAACAATTCTTAGGTTAAAAACATATTATTTATTATGTAATAATTATTTAACTAATAATTATTATTTAATTAATAATAATTATTTAATTTATAATAATTATTTTTATTATAATAATTATTTTTATTATAATAATTATTTTTATTATAATAATTATTTTAAAATATAAATTTAATATAAGTAATTTATTATTAAAAATAACATTTATATTATAATACTTTAAGTTATAATTTAACCTTATTAAAAATATAAAGGAAAATTATATAAAATTAATAATAATTATTTATTAATATTTTTATAATTATTTTATATTTTAATTTATATAAATAATTTTAATATTATTAATAAAAATTAAATATAACTTTATTAATTTAATTATAATAACTTTAATAATAAATAATTTATTATTAAATTTATATATAATCTTTAAATTTAATAGTTTATTTTAAATATTAATATAATATAAGGATATAATAATAATAAAAATATATTATATATTATATATAATAAATAAAAAAAAATATAATTAATATAAGTAAAATCATTTAATCTTTAATATTAAATATAATTACCTTAATTAAAAATAAAATAGTTTTTTAAAAATATTATATTTAAATATAAATAATATTAACTTTATTTATAAGTTATTATTATATTTATAATATTATATAATATTTATAACTTATTAAATTTAATTTTTTAAGCTTATTAAATTTAATTATATATTTCCTATATTATAAGGTAATAATAATTAAAAAAGCTATAATTTTAATAATAAATTAATTAAAGATTAAAAATAAATAAGGTAAATAAGCCCTTAACTTTTATAAAGAAATAATTTTTATTATATATAAAATAAGTTATTTATTAAGCTTATTTTTTTAATATATAGTTAATAATAATTAAGTTAATATATTTATTATTAAAATATATTATTATATTTAACTTTATATTTTCTATTTTTAAATTAAATAATTTATTTTTATTTAAATAAGATAATATATTTTTAAATAAGTTAAAATATTTCTAATATAATTTTTATAATTCTATAATAAACTTAAGATTTTATATAAGAAATATATTTTAAAGGATTAAGTAAATTATAAATTAAATATTAAATTTTATTAATAAAATATATTTAATATTAAAATAATTTATTTTATATATATATTATTTAAAATATTTATATATAGTTATTAAATATATACTTAATTATATATAAATATTATTAATTTTAAATAATTAATATATTTATATTTATTTTTATTAATTAATATATTATAATTAATTATTAAATTATATTTTTTTATAAAATTTATATAATATATAATAATATAAATATTTAATTAGTTTATATTATTTATATATTATCACACTTATTAATGGTTTGGTTAAAGTAGTTTATTTAGTTAAAGAAAAATATATTATTATATAAGTGTAAATCTTATATAAGTAATTAGTGATATGGCTTTTATAGCCTTATTTAAATTAAAATAATATATATTTATTACTTAATTAGCTTTATTAGAAGTTTTTTTTTATAATATATTTCCTAAGTTAAAAAGATATTTTTAAAGCTTATTAAAAGGTTTGTTAAAAAAGTAGTTATAATAATTAATGGCTTATTTTTTAGGATTTATATATTTAATTTAAATATATATATATATATATAAAAGTTATTAAATATATATAAAAGGTTAAAATAATATTATAATAATTAATTTATTAATAGTAAGGTTTTTTAAAAGAATTGCCATTTAAAGCTTATATTTAAAGATAAATGGGTTACTTATTAATTATTATTTAATTATTATTAAATAATTAAGTTACTTAAAGCTAAGGAAGTTTAAAAATATTATAAGCTTTAGGCTAATATGTTTTAATAATATTTAAATCCTTAAGAAAAGAAGTAATTAATTAAATCTTTAATTAATTAGTTTTTAAATAGTTATATTATTAAGTTATTTTTATTTTTTATATTTTATTTTTAGTTTAACTTTAAGTTACTTTTACTTAAATATTTAATATTAAGTTTTAATTGCTTTAGCTATTTTTTTATTTAAAGGATTTTAGAGTTATTTATCCTTTATTTTTTATATGGTATATTTAAGTTTTTTATATTTATTTAAAGTTTATAAATAAATATTATTAAGGTTGGTTAAGTATAGGTAGTAATATTTATTAAAGCTTTATTTTAAAGTAAAGAAGTTAAGTTTTTTAATAAAGTATTTAAATAGGTTTTAATTTTTTTAATTTTAAATAAAAATCTTAAATTATTTATTATATTAATTTAAAGTAAGTGTTAATAGTTTTAAAGCCTTAGTTTTAATTAATTTTATTAATTATTAATTATTTTAAAAAGGTTATATATGCTTTTTTATTATATAAATAAATTATTATAATTTAAGGAATTTTTAAATCTTTGAAATATTTATTATAAAAGTATATATATAAGTTATTTATTATTATTAATATTATATATATAAATTTATTAAATTGTTAAATATTTATGTTAGTGCTTTTTTATATTTAATATATATTATATTAAGTATGTTTATTTTTAAAAGAGTTAGGTATTATTTAAGCAATTTAATAATTTTTTATATAAATAACTTTTAATTAAAATAAAGTAATTTAAGCTTTATTATTATTATTATTATAAAAAATATTATAAAGATTATAGTAATAATTTAGTTTTATATAATAGTATATTAAAATAATAAAGTATTATATTTAGCTAAGTATATTAAGTAATTTTTATATTAATTTTTATATTTAGTTTTAAGCTTTTTATAAGTAAGTATAATAAAAGCTTTGGGTTATATTTTTTTTATATTTTTAAGGAGTTATTTTTAAGTGGTAAGTTATTTTTTATATATTTTTTTTTATATTTATTCTCTTTTATTTTTAATTATTATATTATAAGAGCTTTTAATATAGTAGTTATAATGTGTTGTTTATTAGAAATATTAGGATTGATTTAATCTTAAATATCTTGGAAATATGTGTGTATTTAAAGTAATATAAATTATTTAGGTTAATCTTTATTGTTTTTAAACTTTTAATTAATTAGTAGATTATTTAAAGTAATTAGGGAGTATATAAATAAGTTTATTAAAAGGATTAAGCTTTATTAAATTTAATTTAATTTGAAGAAATAATAGGATAAGTTATTTTATATTATTAGTTAAATGTTTTAATTGTTTAAATTATAATATAAGTGAGAATTAAGCTTATAATTATTATATTTATTAATGGTTTAATTAAAGTAATTTATTTGGTTAAAGAAAAATATGTTGTTATATAAGTGTAAATTTTATATAAGTAATTAATAATATGGTTTTTATAGCTTTATTTAAATTAAAACAATGTATATTTATCACTTAATTAGCTTTGTTAAAAGCTTTCCTTGCAATATATATTAAATAAATTGTTTTAATTTCTTATTAATAAGATTATTATTAAAGATATTAGGAGCTTATATTTTAAAGGAATAAAATTAAATAAGTATAATTAAATTTAGCTATAAAATTAATAATTTAAATATAAAAATATAAAGTTGGTTAAATAATACTTTTATCTTTTTTATTATAATTTTTATATTATTATAATTAATTTTTAAGGCTTTAATTTTTATAAAAATAATATTACTTTTTATAATTATAATATATATTTTAATAATAATATTAATTAAATTATTATTATTTATATTTACTTTTTTATAAAAAATAGGTTTAATATATTTAGGCTTAAATTAATTATAAAAGAATATTAGTATAATAATAAATTATATAATATATTTAAATATATTATAACTTATTAAATAATATTTAAATAATTATATGTAATATTTATTAAAAAGAAATAGTTATATTTATAAATTATAAGAATATATTATTATTATTATATTTATTAAGATATTATTATAAAAAAGGAAGTATATAAGATTAAATAAATTATTATATTTTAAGTATATAAGATTAAATAAATATAAGAGGATAAGATTAAATATTAAGGATATAAATTAAAATAATAAATAAGTGTTTATTATATCTTATTAAAAGTTATAAGTATTTTTCAAATCTTTATTAATTAAATTATTAATTATATAATCTTATATTTATTTAATTTAAGGATAAAATTACTTATATATAATAATATTAAAATTTAATATAAATATAAATTCATTAAGCTTATTTCCACACATAACATAATAATAGTAATAAAATTTAAATATATAAGGATTTTTAAAATTATAATTCTTAACTTATTATAATATATTATTTATAAAGTATAATATAAAAGTATAAATTATAGTTTTAATATTTTAAATATTTATATTTATATTTTAATTAAAGATTTTAAAAATTTTAAGGGATTTAATAATATTTATAAGGTTAGATTTATAAAAGCTTAATATTAATAAGAATATATTACTTAATTAAAAGTATTTAATAGTAAAAAAGCTAATTAAAATAATATAATTATTTATTAATAATTTATATAAATTAGAAAATATCTTAAATTTATTAATAAAGTTAAAATATAATATAATTATAATAAGCTTTGTATTAAAATATTATTAATCTTATTTAAATTTAAATTTATTATAATTATATATATTAATTTTAAGCTTATTATAAATTAAATAAATATAATAAAAAGGGATAATAATTTTAATAAGTTTAATAAAAAATTTATTATTAATATTTTTACTAATAATCTTTTAATTTATAATAATTATATGATAAATATAATAATATTTATTTTCTTAATTTTCAATTAAATATATAAGGTTTTTATATTTAAATTAATATATATTATTTTTATTTTATCCTTTTAGATTTTTTTATTTAAATTAATAGGGATTAAATTTTTAAAAATCTTACCAAACTTATAATTATAATACACATTTAATAAAGAATATATATGCGTTTTAAAGATATATATAATACCTAATTAAATAATAAATTTATCCTATTTTTATAATAAATTTAAAATAATATTATTAATTTATTTATTATTATTATTAAATATTAAATATTTTTATATATATAATATTAATATTTTTTTATTTTAATAAATATAAAAGTCTATATATATATTTTATTTAAAGCTATATACTTATCTAATATAAAAATATATAACATTATTTATATTATCTTTAATTTTAAAACAAAAATAAATCACCATATTATAATAATAATAAATAAAATTACCTAGGTATAAAATTATATTAAATTTTAAATAAATATAATAGCTATTAAATATATAAATTAACCTTAACTAATAATATATATAATATAACTTTATAAACTTATTAATAAAAATAGCTAAGCTAATATAAAGGTTTTTAAAAATATTAAATAATAATAATATTTTAATAAATATTAAAAGGTTAAAAAAAATAAGCTTTATAATAATTATAAATATAAATTCCTTTAATTTATATTATTTATCATTTAGCTTCTTCCCTTAAGCTTATAATATTTAATTTTCTTAATATTTAACTTTATAAGCTTAAAATTTAATTAAATTTCTATTTATTACATATTTAAAAAAATAACTATTTATAAAACCAATTAATTAATATTAATAATTAATTTAAAAAATTTAAAATATCTTTTAATTAATTACCATTTTTATTTTAAAGGAATAAGAAAATATTTTATAAAAATATTTATCCTTAATAATTAAAGTTAATAAGATTTATAAATATAATAAACATTTTTTTAAACCTTAATATTTAAATTGCTATATTTTAACACATTAATAATAAATATAATATATTTATATTAAACCATTTATTATTATTATAAACTATTAAATTATAAATTAAAGCTAATATAACTTAATTAACAATTATATTAAATTATAAAGCAGAAAATTTATTAGTTAATTTAGTAAAATTATTAATAAACTTTATATTTATATCTTTATTATCTTTATCATTATTATTATTAAAAAATATTAAAATGGGTAAAATATTTTTATTAATTATTTCCTTATATATAATAATATTAATAACTTTAATTAAATTTAAGGTTAAATATAAAATATGTTAAAAATATCTTTTATATTATTATAACATATTATATTAAGGTTAAATATTATTACTAATAAATATATATAATAATTAAAATTTATTAAAAAATAATATTATATAATAAAATTTTAAATAAATAATAAAAATTAATTATCATTTTTATTTTTATTTTAAACTTTATTATTAATTATTTCCTTAATATTATTTTTATTAATAATTCCTCTTATTTTTTCTATTTTATTATTAAAAAGAATATTAATTAAGCCTTTATTACTAGAAATATTTAAAGCTTAAAAAATCTTATAATTATTTTTTATAAAAGATAAATCTTTAAAAGGGATTTATTAGCTACTTTCCTTATTTATTAGTTAAATACTTTATTATATTAAGAGTATATAATAAGGATATTTTAATATAAATTTTAAATTATAAAATCTATCTTTTTTATTAAATAATATATTATTATATACATATATTATAATAAAGAATATAAAAATTTAAAATTTTTATCGTTATATTTAAGAAATAATTATAAAAAAATATAAAGGAAATAATAAAAAGGAAATAAAATGTTATATGTTAATTTGATTTGAAAATAATAATAATCGATATTAAAACCTAATAAATATATTTAGCTTTAAGCTTAAGTTAACTGTTAAAAAGCTTTATAAAAGGTTTTATATAATTTTTCTTATATTAATTTAATCCTTATAAAAGCTTTAAAGCTTTTAAAGCTTTAAAGTGTATAATGTTTTTAACGCCTTTTAGCTTTAAAGGCTTTTAATAGTTACGTAATAAGTTATATAATTTAAAAAACTTTTCTTATTAATTTAATTATATATAAGTGGGTTTTATTATTAGTTATAAGCCTTTTAATTTTTAATATTATTTCCTTTTTTTAATATTTTTATTTTAAAAATAAAAGGTGAGTTAGTTTTTCTATTTTTATTTAATTTGTCTTTATTTTATTTTCTTTTTAATTAATCATTATGTTAAGTTATATAGAAAAATATAAACGAAGTAAAAATTATAGTATAAAGTATGTTAATTTAACTAATCGAATTAAATGAATTGGTTTTTATACTAATATAATATTTTATTTAAATTGTTTTAAATATAATAGAAAATATATTTTATTAAAAGATATGTTAAATTAATATAGTAAATATGTTTATTATAAGTTATTATATAATAAGTTAAGTATTCTTTTTAATTTCCTTAAATATTTAAATTAAAAGGGTAATTATTTATTGTTTTAAAAGCGTTAAACTAAAAATTAGCTTTTTTAACTTTAATAAAATTTTATAAATTTTTAATAAAAAATGAATAAGTCCTTTTCTTAAATCCTTTATTTTTATTATTAATGAAAATTACTTTATATAAAGGGTTTAAAAATGTTATAATAAAGGGTTAAAAGTTTAAAAGAGTTAAAAAAATTAGAACGGGTTAAAAAGGTAAAGCGAACTTACCTTTTTTTTAAATAATTAATCTTATTTTTTAAATAGTTTAAAATTATTTCTAAGCTTTTTAAGTTTAATTAAAGCTTTTTAAACAATCCGGGTTTACTTAATAAAACGATTTTAATAACTTAAGGTAATTTATTAAATTTCTTTTAAGTTTTTATAAGTTATTTTTTAATGGTAAGTTAGAGTGGAAACTTTAAGGGTTGGGATAATCGGTAAACCTAAGCTTATTAGCTATAAAAATGCTTATATGCTCTAATCTTTTAAAAATATTAAACAATTAATAAAAAACATATTTAAAAAAAAGGTTAAAAGAATATGAATTATTATAATAAAAAGTTATTAAAAGTGTATATAAAAGTATTTTATTTTTCCTATTTTGTTAATATATATAACCTTAAAATAAAAGAACTTATTTATAAATTAAATAAAAATATTAAAATGTTAATTTAAATTATAGTTATATAACTACTTTAAAAATTATTATCTTAGCTTAATCCTTTTTAAATATAATAATAATATCCTTATAAAGTTATATTATATATTAAGTTAGGTTAATTATTTTAATTATTTTAATCTTTTTCTTTATAGATTATTCTTAGCTTTGAATTTAACCTTAATTTTATTATTTTATTAATTTTTTTATTTTTAACTATTATTCATTTAATAGTAAAACTTTTTTAAGTCTTTTTAAATTTAAGTTTAAATTTTTTAAACTCCTTTTCCTTAATTATTATTAATAAATATTAATAATCCTATCCTTATTATTTTATAGGAAATATTAATATAGATTTAATACCTATATTTTTATAAATATTACCTAATTATTAATAAAGTAATAAAATTCCTCTTTTAATATAATATTTAATCCTTTTTAAATCAAACAAAAATAAAGGATTTAAGGATAATAAATTGTTAAATTATATTTATTTTGGCTTTTTTATAGCTTTAAATATTAAAGCTTTAATAAAAACCTTTTTCTTAATTAATTTAGCTATAAAAGAAGCTTTTTAATTTTATATATCTTTATTATTATTACTTCCTTTAAGGCTTTTATTAAAGCTATTAATCTTTACTTAAAGGCTTACTTTTTTACTTTTAATAAGATTAAGAAATTATTTTAAATATTTATTAATAATAGATATTTTAAGGGGTAAAAGAGATAAACTTTTAATAAGGATATATTTTAATTTTAACTTTTTATTATCTTTAGAATTATGTTTTTTTTAATTAATAGATCCTTTTTTAAGTATAAATAATGGTTTATTATTATTTTCTTTAATTATATTATTATCCCTTACCTTAGTTTTTTTATTAAATCTAATTTTATTAGTGTTAATAAGGGTTAGAATATGGTTATCATATTTAATCATTAATAAATATTTATTTTAATTAAAAAGTTTTTTAAGTTTAAGTTTTTAAGCATTTTTTCTTAAAAAGCTTAACTTAAAAGTTTTATATAAAAAATTATTTTTAAGGTAATTAATAATTAGGAAAATTTTAAGGATTTATTAAATTAGTTTAATATTAATTCATATTTTTATATAATTAAATATATATTTAATAAATTTTTCTATTAATTTTTATTAATTTGTAGATTTTTTAAAGAATTATAAGAGGAATAATAATTTCTTATATATTAAATAGGAAATTATATAAGATTAAAATTTATAACTTTAATTATTTTTCTAATTAATTTAATTAAAATAAATAAGTTACTTTAATCTTTTAATATTAATAATAGTTATAATATTTTTATCTTATATATTTATAATTTATTTAAATGTATATTTAATCTTATTTAATAATTTAAATAAAATATTAAAAAAGTTAGTTTATTATTAATATAAAAAATAGATTATTATAAAATGATATAACTTTTTAAAATCTTTATTATTTTTTCTTTTAAGATCTTTAAAATTTATATATCCTAATAGTAGGAGGTTATTAAGATTATGCTCTTAAATAATTATAATAATAGTTTGGTTAAATCCTAGGGTAGTTTTATATATTAAAGTTTAAGGTATAATCAATTTTAGATAAATTTTCTTTAATACCGCTTCTTTAATAATTAAAAACTATAGGATTTATATTTTATTAATAAAAAGCTAGTTTTAATTATAATAAATATTTAATATATTTATTAACATTAAGACTTATATTTTTAATTAATAAAATTAATTAAGGTTTTTAAATATTTATTTATTATTAATTATTTTATTATATAAAGTATATAATTTTTATAAATCTTTCTTATAAAAGGTTATAATTTTAATTAAAAAATTAGTTTAAAAATCTTTAAAATCTTAAAGTTTTTTATTATTATAAATATTTTATAAAAGTTTTTTAATTTTTAATAAACCTCCCTTATATAAAACTTTAATTTTATTATTAAGTTAATTCTTTTATAATAATATTGTAAATGAATTGGTAAAGATATTAAGCTAATATATTGATTTATAAAATGAGGAAAGTTTAATTAGTAATAAAATAGTTTTAAATTGAATAATTAAAAGTTTATAAGTTTTTTTAAATTAATTATCTTTAGTTTAAGCTTAAATTTAATAATTATTATTAAGATTTAAGTTATTAAGTTTATAACTTTTTTAATTATTTTAAAAGATAATTTATATATTTAATTAATTATAGTTTAAATAAGTTATTTTAGTTAATTAAATATTTTTATTTGTTAATAAATATTATTACCTTTTATAGTTTTTATAATTTTTATAACTTTTTTTTCTTTATCTTTTTAAATCTTTTAACCTTTTTATCTTTTTTTTATTTAAACTATTATTTTATTAATTATATTAACTATTTCTAATAACTTAAAGGATAATGTTAATATTTTTCTTATATTTTTTAATATAAAGGCTTTTGTAATTTATAATGTTTTTTAAGTATTTTTTTTAATATTAGGTTTTAAAAAGTATATTTATTCTAAGCCTAATTTATTACATTTATTTATTTAATTAGTAAATCCATTACTAAGATATTATTTATTAATCTTATAAATTATATCTTTATTTAAATTAAAAGTAAGGATTTTAATTAGGATATAATTAAATTTTTAAAGGATTTGCTTAAAAAGAAAAGGGCTATTATACCACTAACACTTAATTAACCTTTTTTAAAACATTTAAAGTTTAAATTAAAAGATAGTTTTATAGGTTTAATATTTTTTTCTATGGTATTAAATATTATTATAACTCCTAAATATAAAAGATTTAATATCCTTAAATCTTTTTTCTTAGTATAATAAAACATAGTTATAGCAAATATTAATTAAGCTAATCTTTTTTTAAAAAAGGTAAAGTTTAAGGATAAATTAGATTTATAGGATTAAGTTATAAAGTTTATTAAAAGTAAGATCTTTAATTTATTTTATAATTTATTTAATAAGATAATTTTACTTAAAAATTTTACTTTTAATAGGTTTTAAATAATTTAAGCTAAGAATAATAACTTTTAAGGATTTGTTTTTATTTTTAAGTTAAAATAAGTAGGAAATTTAATTATGGTAGTATTTTAATTATCCTTTTCTAAACTAACTTTAAATATATAAATGATTTAAAATATATTAATTTTTCTTATTAAAGATATAGTTTATAATAAATATATATATTAACAGCTAATGTTTTATAATTTTTGGCATTATGCTTAGTTAAATAGGCAATATTTAGGGATAATATTTAAGGCATTATTATCCTAGGTTAAATTATTATATGTTAAGCTTTAATAGGGTAAATTAATTAATAAATTTATATTTTTTTTAGGTGTAAATCCTTATTAAGTTATGGGATTATTTATATAGTTATATAGGTATTTTAATGAAATTCCTTATATTTATTATAAGAGGCAAATAAAAAGCTTAGATAATAAGAAATATTTAAGGATATGGCTATTTTAAAGATATTAATTTATCTTTGGCAAAGTTTAATGATTTTATAATATATATATATATATTATAAAAGTTTATTTTTATAACTTTAAGGATAAAAGAAATAATTATCTTAAAACATAATTATTTTAAAAGCTTCCTTTAGTTAAAATAATTAATCTTATAAATTTTCCTAATAATATAAAAATTAAAGGAATAAAATTGTTAAAGTAGATTAGGAAATAAGTTAAATTTATAGGTTTATAACTTATAAATTTAAATATATTAAAGGTATATATTTTTAATATAATATAATTAAGCTTTAAATTTTTATAATCTTTTATCCTTTTTTAAAATTATATTAATTAAAAGCCCTTTAATTAAACTTCTCTTATACCTTAGTAATAATATTTTTATTTTTGAAATTATCATCTATTATAATATATTTTTCTTTATATCTTATTAAAATATAAATTTTGATTTTATTATATATAATTTTATAATCTAATTTTTAAGGTTTAACTTTTTATTAATTAATATTTTTAAGATTTTTTATTAATTTATTTAATATTTATATATTTTTTTAAGGTTTTATAAGCTTTTAATATTTCTCTTTATTTTAAATAAAGTACTTTAATTTATTTCTTATATAAATGTCTTATAAAGTTTTACTTCTTAAATCTTTAATAATATATTTATATCCTAATCTAATTTTTTTAATAATATAAGGTTTGTTTTAGTTATATTTGAACTTTTATAATTAGGATTTATTAATATATTTTAAAAGATTATATAATAAGATTAAATTATCCTTTTCTAATAGTTATTTTTTAAGTTTATTTGTTAGTTTTTTATTATTTTAATTAGCATATTCTTTATATTTTTAAGTTATAATTTATATTATTTGGTTAATATTAACTTATTATTTTTTAATTATCTTAGCTTATATAGTTAATAAATTAGCTTTAGATGTAATATCATTTTAATTTAATATTTTTTATAAGGGTATAATAACTTTAATTAAAAGTATAAATCTTTAATCATATATTATTTTATAAAGGTTTAAATTATATTCCTAGATAAAGATTTAATTAGTAAAAATTATAATATTAAATATTTTAACTTAGTTTTTATAAGTTTTATTAGTTAATTTTTCTAAGTTAACTCTAATTAATTTATATTTAATTTTTATTTAGCCTTGGTATTCTAAATAGTAGGTTAGGTTAATATTTTTATTTATCCTTAATCTTTTATAAATAATTTTAATCTTAGCTTTAAATTTAAATCCTTTATTAATTTTAATCTTTAAGGAAATGTTATATTAATTGTAAATTTTCTTAATTAGGAATTTAATAATGGAATTAATATTGACTTTTTATAAGGGCTTTATTTTTAAATAATTTATTAATTATTCTTTAACTTTAATAATAGTTATATATCCTTAATCATTTAATATATATTAAATGTTTATTACTTAGTAATAAAATAGATTATTAAATATTAAGTTTTTTAAAAGATTTAATAATCTCCTAATATTAGATTTTTAATATTAAGGATATAACTTAATAATATTTATAATATAGTTATAAATATCTTTTTAATAGTATAAAGTTAAGATTTTTTTAAAGGTTAAGTTTTTTTTTTATATTTATAATTAATATGGTATAATTAGATAATTTCTTTTTTTATTATATTATTATTAATAATTTAGTATTAATAATAATATTTATCTTTCTTAAGGAATAAAATCTTATTTTATATAGTATATTTTAAAGCTTTATACTTAAAAATTATTTTAATTTTATATCTTTTTTTTAATTAATCCTTAATAAATCTTTTAAAAAGCTTTAAAATAATTAAGAACTTTATTATATTATAGGATTTAATATTCTAGTTTTTATCTTTATAAAAAATAGGGATATTATTTTTCTTAGGGTTTTTTAAGGCTTTTAAGGTTTTTAAAGAAATTATATTAAGTTAAAGATTAATGAAATTATTAATATTTTTTTCTTATTAATTATCTTAATTATTTAATAATTTAGTAAGTTTTTTAAATAAAATATTTACTATAATATTTTTTTTGTTTAAAACATAATAAACTTTGAAATTAAATATTTTAATATAGGTAATTCATTTGATAAGCATAATGTTAAAGAAATTTAAAAATCTATTATTTAATTAGGTAATTAAAATTTTAACATCTATTTTAAAATAAAAGTAAACTTTATAAAGGTAATTTTAAAGCTTTTATAAAGATTTTATCATTATTAAACATTCTTTTTTAATGGTGTTATAATTTAACTTTATACCTTTTTAAATATTTAATTTATATCTTATAGGTTTAAATTTATTATTTTAATTAAGCTATTTAAGTGTATTTCTTTAATTATTGTTAAAAGTATTAATCTTTAGGATAATTAATAGGTTAAATTTATAGTTTATAATTATAAGGTATAAAATAGTTATTAATACTTTTTATAGGATAATTATAACCTATTATTAAGGTTTTTCCTATTTAAAAGGTTTATTTTTATATAAAAATAAAATTAAGAAAACTATTATTAAGGTATAATAATTAATTTATATTTAAAAATATATAATTAACCTTATAAAGGTTTTAATTTTTATAATACTATTATATTTAATTTATTTAAGAATTTTCTTAATTTTTATAATATTAAGTTATTTATTATTAATATTATAAATATAATTAATAATTTTTATAATTAAGTTATAAAATATTGATTTAATAGTGTTTATAATGGCTTTTTTTAATTTAAAGTTAAGGAACATATTGTTAATATTTTTAATATATTTTAAGATAAAAAGCTTAATTTTAGGGTAAATTTCCTAATTATTATATTATATTTTAAATCCTTTAACTCTTATATTATTAAAAAAAGGTTTATATTTATATAATATTAAATTATATAGGAAATATATTATAATCTTAAGGAAGTATATTATTAAATTTATAACCTTTTATAATAATATAATTATTCATAATAATCTAATTAATATAGTAAATATTATTAAATCTTTATTAAATATTAATAAAAATATTTAATTATATCTTAAAAAAAAGTTAATAATAAATAATATAATATATATAATAAAATTTTCTAAGAATTTATTATAACTTTTAGGTAAAAAAGTATCCCTAATTATTTAAATATTTAGCTTTATAATAAAGTTAATTAGTCATAAACTTTTATTTTTCTTTTCTATTATAAACCAAATATTATAATATAAGTCATAGCCTTTTTCTAAGATTTTATTATCCAAATATTCTTATAAAATTTTCATTATTTTAAGTTTTAAAGGTATAAGGATTAATATGTTTTTTATTTATTAGGCTTTATATAATATTATTTTAATTTTATATAATAATATAATTTTATTATATATTTAAATAATCTTGTTAAAATCTTATATTAATGTTATTTTTTTATGGTAAAATATTTTAATTAAAATTTCTTTTTTTTAATTAATAAATTTTATATTTTTAAGTTTATTTATAAGGACTTTTAAATATTTTAGGGTAAGTTTAATATTTTTAAGTTATTTTATAAATTTAAGAAATATATTTTTATAAGGTTTATTTCTTTTAAAAAGTAAAAAATCTTTTATATAATTAATAGCTTTTTTAAGTATTACTTTCTTTTAATTAATAAATCTAAATAATGTTATTTTATTAGATAAAACATTATTTATAAAATAAACTTTTTAAAACTTAGGCTTATATATAATATTAATTTAAATTATGTTTTAATTATATTACTTATATTTTAATCATTTAATCACTTCTTTCTTAACTTCCTTAAAAGTTTTTTTAATAGTTTTTTTTATAATTAATAAAAATTTGTCATTACTAAGTTTAACTATAATCTAATCTCCCTCATTTAATTTAAAAAAAGTATTTTTAAGGCTATTATTTATTAAAGTTATATTTATATTTACTTAATTAAAAAGATTTACTATATTAATCTTTATAAATAGGTTATTTAAAATTATATTAGTTAATATTTACAATTATAAAACAAATATAAAGTAAGGTTTAATTTCATTATTAATATAATCTTTAATAATAATAACTCCTAGTTTTCCAAGTTATACAAATTAATCAAATTTTTTAAAGCTTAATTAAAATTATTTTAAAATATTAATAAAATTTTAATCCTTATAACTTTAAAGGTAAAATATCCTATTAACATATTAGCCTTAAAATGGAATAATATCTTAATTAAATATATAAAATTTATTTTAAATAATAACTTTAAAGTGGCTTATTTATTATTAATTATATAAATTAGGATAGGAATATTTTACCTTATTAATTAAATTAGTCCTTTAATAACTTTAATATATTTAATCTTTAATTTTAACTTAAATCTTAATTATTTAAGTTTAGTAATTTTTATAGGAAACTTATATTTAATTATATAAAATTTAATTATAATATTAGCTTAAGCTTTTATATTAATAATTATTAAAATTAGGTTTTTTTCTTTTATAAGATTTATTTAAATAATAAGTTTTAATAGGAATTTAATATATATAAATATATTATTAATTATTAATAGGTTAATTAAAGGTTATAATTTCTAGGCTTAAAGAGTTATAATTTATTTAATTATTATTAAAAAGGCTTAAATAAAATTTTAATTATGTTTTTTAAATATAATTTACTATTTCCTAATAACTTTTTAAGCATTTTTTAATATATTTTTAATTAATACTTTAATAAATTTCATAGGTAATAAATTCTTATTTTAATTTAATATAAATTTGTAAATAAAGTTTATAAAATTAGGTATAAACTTAATTAAGTTATTTTAAATAATTTTAAAATATTTCTTATTAAAACTTTATAGCTTTTAAATTAAAGAACTTTTTAACTTTTATAGGCTTGGCTTTAAGGGGGTTAATAATAGTCTTTTTAGGCTAATTAATCCTTATAATTTTTTTAATATTTTTTTTAAAGGTATTATAGTTAATAGGCTTATTGTAATCATTCCTTAAATGTTTTATTATATTGATTATTATAATGTTTTCTTGTTTAAGCTCTTGTTTATATATATTTTTAATATATTAAAATTTATTTAAATTAATAATTAATTTAACTTATATATAATTAATAAGGTTAGCTTTTTTAAATTCTTTATTAAATCCTATTATGTTTATTATTAAAACTTATATAAATTAATTAGGCATATTTTCATTTTATAATACTAATAAGTTATTTATTTTTAAAAAAATAAATTTATTATTAAATTATATAATTTAAATAGATATTAATTAATAGTGGGCTTTCCTAGCTAATTAATACCTTCTATTTTAAATTTAATAAAGTTATTTTAAAATATAATAATTAATTAAAAGTTTTTCTTTTTTAGTTTTAAATATTATTCTCCTAAGGATTAATATATTCTTAAAATTATTAATCTTATTACTACCTCTTATATAATATTATTTATTATTTAAATTATAATATATAATATCTTTTTTTATTAAAGTATATATTAAAAAATACCTTTAAAAAATGTAATTTATTTTATAATAAAATTAATATTATTAATCTTAATAAATATTAGATTAAAATAATAAGTTATTTTTTAATTCTTTAAAATAATTAAGGATTTTATTAGCTAAAGATTTAAATAAAATAATAGGATTAAATTTTCAAATATTTAAATTATAAAGATATTTTTCTTATATATAAATAATATTAATATAAAATTAATTATTATTTAAAATATATAATAATTTATATAATTTATTTAAATATTAAGATTATTATAACATTTAATATATAATAGTTATTTTATCCTTTAAGCCTTTTATTTATTAATAGTTAAAGATTTCTAACTTATTTACTCTTTTTATTAAATTTAACATAATAACATTATCCTATTTAAGATAATTAGGCTATTTAAAAATAACTTTTAATATTAATATATATTTAAGCTAAGGCTTTAAATCTTATTCTTAAAAATAAATATATTAAAAGTTTAAGTTTTTAATTAAATTATTAATTTAATTAATTAAGATATAAATTCTTAAGTTTTTATAATATTTATAACTTAGCCTTTTTAATAATTTAACTTTATTTTAAGCTTAAGCTCTAATAAATAAAGTTATATCTTTATATTTCTTTTCTTTTAGTTTATAATATCCTTTTAGTTTTATAAAGGAAGTTATATTTTTAATTATAATAGTTTTAATCCTATTAAGTAAAGAGATAATATATTTAAATAATTAATCATTTATATTAAAGCTTATTTCCCTTAATAATACCATATACTTAATAATTATAACGTTAATTTCTTTTAAGTTTAAGGTTAATGGGTTCGTTTTAAAAGCTTTAAGTTATTTTTTAATAAAAAAAATTTATAAGGGTTTTTAATTATAAAGGCTTTATTTAGCTTAAACTTTACCTCTTTCCAAATATATATATTTTTAACTAAAGCTTTTATCATATAATTAAGCCTTATGTTTTTAATTTAAAAGTATAAGTTAGTAAACTTATCTTTTTTAATTATTCTAATCTTAAAAAAAAGATGATTAAAGCCCTTAAGCTATAAGGAAATATAGGTTTTATTAAATAGGAATTAAGGGTTATCTTTAAGCTTTAATATTAGTATTATTATATAATATAAAGCTAGGGTTTTAAGCTTTGGTATATAAGTAATAATAGGTATTTAAATCTATTAATTAAAATTGCTTAAATTAAAGGATTTTTTAATAAAAGTATTATTATTATTTATAAAAGCTATAATTATTAAACTTCTATTATTAAAAATATTAGGGGTTAGTATTATTAAAGCTAAGTTAATATTAAATGAAATAATGGAAAAGGAAAAGTTTAAGTAATTTAATAATTAGCTTAATTTATAATAAATACTTTTCTTAGGTATTTTTCTTAGTTTAATCTATATATTAGTGTTAATATCTTTACTTTCTTACTTTATTAATATAATATTAAAAGTTTCTTATATAGGAATAAATTTTTAATGAATATTTTTTTATAATAATAAAATTAATATAAACTTTTCCTATCCTTTTAGGAGAAAATGTAAACTATATATATATAGTGAGATTTTTAACTTAAGGTATTTGAAAAATTATTTTTAATTTTTCCTCTTTATTTTATATAAGTTTTAAATATATTTAATTCCTATTATAAAGAGCTATTAATTAATGTTTAAAAATTTTAAATTTATTATTATTTTATAATAATTTTATTTTTCAAGTTTTTTTAATATTATCTTTATATAGATTTTAATTATTAATATATTAAAGTAAATTATTAAGAAAAGATTTATAAAAAGCTTTTTTATTAGTTTTTATCCTTTCCATTAAACAGCTTAAACTAGTAAAATATAAAGCTTTTTAAAAGTTAAAAAGGTTTTTTTAAAGATTTTATCCTTTTTATATTATATTAAGCTTACCCTATAGCTTTTTAAAGAATAAAAGCTATTTTATAGGTTTTTTCTTACTTTTAATATTAATTAATGTTTTTTAATATTTGTTAAATAAATTATATTAATTATTTTATTTTTAAAGTAAGATTTTATAATTTTAATATACTTTATTATCTTATATTTCTTTTTAATATTTTAACTTATATTTCTTTTTTATTAGTCTTTATTTTAGGTTTTAATCTTAGGTTTTTAATTTTTATTTTTTAATTAGGTCTTTCTTTAATTTATTAATTAAAAGGCATAATTTTTCTATGAGGTTATAAGTTTATAATATTATTATTAAATTTAAATTTTAAATATCTTTATTTTTATAATATAAAAGCTTTGATTATTTAACTTTTTAAGATTTTTAAGCTTTTTATTTATGCTTTATTACTAAAATTTCACTTAAACTTTTACTTTATAATATACTTATTAATTATTAAGATATTATTAGAATGGTTTTTTTAAGACTAAAATTATAAATTTAAATCTTATAATAATTACTAATTAAGCTAAAGTAAAAGTTTTAAAGGTTAGGATAATTAATAAATCTAAGCTTATTAGCTATAAGAATGCTTATATGCTTTAATCCTTTAAGAATATTAAATGATTAGTAAAAAATATATTTAAAAAAAAAGGGTTAAAAAAGTGTAAATTGTTATGATAAAAAGTTATTAAAAATGTGTATAAAAGTATTCTATTTTCCTTATTTCGCCAACATATATAACCTTAAAATAAAAAAGCTTATTTACAAATTAAATAAAAATATTAAAACATTAATTTAAACCATGGTTACATAACTACTTTAAAAACCATTGCCTTAACTTAATGGGTAATCTTTTTACTTAATTAAATATTAAATTAAGTTTTTAACCTTTTATAAATCTAATATTTCCTTTACTTTTTATTCCTTTAATAATTTTTTTATTTTAATAATAATATTTAACTATATTTCCTTCGGTGTTAGTTTTAATAAGGAAATATAAAAAATTAAATATATTTTTATTCCTTTTAATAAGGTTAATTTATAATTTATTAAGGAAATAATTTTTTTTATCTTATATAATTTTATCTTTTTATAATTTAATTTTTTACTAGGATATTTAATTTTTATTTAAAAGATTTTTTATATTAATTTTTATTTTTATTAAAGTAAATATACTTTACTTTTTTTTATTAAAATTAATCTTTTAATTTTTTATTTATTATAATATTATAATATTTTTTTTATAAAAATATAAGTTTTTTTTATAATTATAATTATAATATTTGAATTTATTAACTTAACAAGTTAGCTTAAAATATTACCTCTTAAAGAATTAGTTCTTTTTATTTATTTAATTTTAATTTTATAATAATCATTTTTATTTTATATACCGTTTTATATAAAAATATAAATATATTAATATTTTCTAAGGTATTATAAATTATTTAAGCAATTAAAAGTAATTTTACCCAATTATTTTATTAATAATTAATATAGTTATAAAAATACTATTTTAAAGTTTAATTAAAATATTTTATTTATTTATTTATTTAAAGATATGTTATAATTAATATCTTTTATTATATTCTTATTTTTTTATAAGGCTTTTATTACAATTATAAGGCGTTATAAGTTATTTGCTTATAATGGCGTTATTTTTACAATAATTATAAGTTTTTAATTAATATAGCGGTTTAAGATTATACTTTACTATAATAGCGTTTTATAATGTTAAGTATTTTTATTTAAGCCTTGTATTAAGCTAAGGTTTAAATTATATAAAAAGTAATTAGTAATTTTAAAAGCTAAAAAGTGTTAAAAAGTTAAAAAAGCTTTAAAAATAAGTGCTAAATATTTAACAACATATTAAAAAGTCTTAAAAAGTATAGGCTTTAATTATTAGTTATAGTTTTCTTATAATAATAGCTTAAAAACTAAGGGGTATGTTACAATTATAAGGCGTTATAAGTTGTTTACTTATAATGGCGTTACTTTTGCGACAGCTTTTTTAATAGCTTATTTTTTTAACATATTTCCTTAAAAAAAAATGCGAACTATTTTATTATATAAGTTTTTTAATAAAGTAAAAAGTAATTATATTTAATAAATTTATTTATAATAACTTAAATGTTATTATATATTATTTTAATATTTAAATCTTTTAATTTAAAAAGCTTAGTTATAAAATCTTATATAATAATATTTTATATTTTAATAAAAATATTAATAAGTTATAATAATTTATAAGGTTTATACTTTATAGTTTTAGTTTTATTATATATATTATAATTCTTTATAATTTTTTTAATTATTTTTTATAGTTTAAAAAAATTATAAGTCTTTTAAACTTTTTTTAAAGTTTTAAATTCTTTTTAATATTTAAAAAAAAATATTTATATATTTTTTAAACTATTCTTTCTTATACCATTTTTAAAATATATATTTTCCTTAAATAAAATAACATTTTATTTTCTTAAGGAAATTATTATTGTTTTTCTTTTATTAATAAGTTTTAAAAATCTTATAACTAATTTTTATTAATTACAAGTCTAGCTATTTAAAAAGATTTATCCTTTTTTATTTATAATATAATTTCCTTTTTAGGTATTTTTTCTTTATAACTTTCTTTTTGGCTTAAAATATTAGCTTATATATTTTCTTTTTCTTTTATATGTTATATTTTAAAGTTAAACCGATTAAAAAATTCCTTTCATTTTTATTATTTAAAAAATAATTATTATATAATTATAAAGGTTTTTAAGTTTTTATAATTAAAGAAAATTATAATTAATTTTTCGTTACTAATTAAATAGGGTTTTTATTATTTAAAGGCTTTAATAATAGTTAAAAATTTCTTATTATAAATGAAATATTTTAATTTTAATTTATAAAAGGTTTATAAATAATATGCTATAAAATACCATTTTTTATCTTCTTTTAATTATTTTAAAGTTACTCCTATTCCTTTATTTAAAGCATTTATATAAATCTTTTTTTCCTATTAAAAGTTAAATAACTTATATATTAAATTATTAATTATTAATTCTTTAATCTTTTTAAAGGCTTAATTTACCTTTAATATTTATTTAAAAGGCTAGTTTTCTTTTTAAGTAATTTGCATTATATTTATAGCTATTTATTCAAAGTTTTTAATTAAGCTTTAAATAAAGTTAGTAAATTTATAAAAAAACTATATATCCTTAATATTTTTTAATATCTTTTAATTTTATATTTAAGTTATTTTTCTATTTTAAATCTTAATTTATTCTAATATAATAATAAATCCTAGGTAATTTATCTTTTAAATTTGCTATTAACATTTTTTTAAGGTAATAATTATTTTATATTTCTTTAAAGTTTTTAAAACCTTTTATATATATTCGTTATATTTTTTAAAAGTTTTAAAATAAATAAAAATATTGTTTATATATACAAAGATAAAATTATTTAAATATTCTCTTAATATTATTATTATTATATATTAAAAAGTTGTTAAAGCATTAGTAAGCCTTTATAACATTACCAAATACTTGTAATATTTATAAAAGGTTTAAAATGCCATCTTTCATTTTTTTCCTTTAACCATTTAAATATTATAATATCTATTAATAATATTAAATATTATAAACTATTTAATTTTACTTATATATTCTTTTATACTTTCTAATAAAGTTAAAAAATACCTATTCTTTATTATAATTTTATTAAGTATTTAATAATTATTAATCGTTTAATATATAGGTTTTTTATTTTAATTTACTTTTTATATTTTATTAGTTTTTAATTTTAATATTATAATAATAAGATATCTCATTAAAAATTAAAATTCTTATATAAATTTTTTTTATAAATTTTTATTTAATTACCTTTTTAAAGCCTTTTATTCTTTTTATCCTAATTTATAAATTTACTTTAAATATAGTTAATATTTTTCCTTTAAAAATATTTAATAATTATAAATAATATGTTTTAATAGTTTATTTATTATTAACTTTTCTTTTTAAATTTTATAAGAAATTCCTTTAAAAATTTTGTTAATATTATATATAATTATTCTTCTTTTTAAACTATTATTATTCTTATATTTTCTTTGAATTTTTTATAAAGTTAGTTTATTTATTTTATATAAGATTTTCCTTGTTCTATTATTTTTCAAAATTAATTAATTTTAAAATTATTATTCATAAGTTATAATACTTTTAATATAACCTTATCACTTATATTAAAAATACTAAATAAAACTAAACTATATTATCCTTAAATAAGTATTTTTAAATCTTTAATTTCTTATTAAATAATCCTTTTATTATACTTTAAGATTTATCTATTTATTAAAGTTATTAGGTTTATTTCTTTTATATATTAGAATAATATATTATATTAATTAATAATTTAGGGGTAAATATAATTTATAAATATTCCTAAGTTAATTAAAGCTTTAACCTTTTAATTTTCCTATTATATATTAATATAAAATCCCTTTTTTAATACTTTATAACCTTTATATATTAAGTTAATCTTATATTAAATTACCTTCTTTAATTAGTTATTCCTTATTAATAAAAATATATTTTTACTAAGATTTATTAACCTTATACATTTATTACTAATTAAATTTTTTCTAATATTTAACTTAGTTATTATATTTTAATTTTAATATATACTTAACATTTAACCTTTAAATATTTTTTCTAAGTTCTTAATTCTTTAATACATCCTTATAATTATTTTAAATGTTCTATAATAACTATATATTTCTTATAAACATATATAAAAACCTTTTTAACTTATTTTAATAATAATATATAAGATTTTTCTTAGGCTAAAATTCATATTATAATTTTTTAACTAAATAATAAATACATATATATTAATAATATAATATTTAAGTTAATAAGTAATAATTTTTATTAAAGCTTTCTTTAATACCTTTATATAATAAAATACTTAAAATAAATAATTTCTTTATAATATTTAATTTTTATTTAAATATAATAATCCTTTTTTTTATATTAAAGTTCCTTTTCTTCTTTAATTTTCTTAACATTATTAATAAGTTAAAAGGTTTAATCCTTTTTTAATTTAACATTAGGAAATACATAGTTATTAAAAAATATTTATTTTACCATTTTCTTAATATTTAAAATATTATTTTAAATGAATTTTAATTTATATATTATAACTTTTCCTTAATAAACCTTTTAAAGATTTTATAAGATTATTAATCATTATATAATCACTTAATTTAATATATTATTAAATATTAAAAATCTTTACTTTTAATCTTATAAGAAAAAGTTTTAATTTTATCATTTTAACTATTTTTTCCACATAATATTATAAGCCTTTTTTATTTTTCTCATAGCCTTATTTTCTTAATTCCATTTTTCCTTTTCCTTTATTAGTAAAAAAGTCTTATATATTTATTAATTTATTTTAATAAAATCTTTAATCCAAGTTTCCTCATTCTAAAATATTTTTCCTAAATATAATTTATTAAATAATTAAAATAATTTCTTTTCTTTTAAGTTATTCAAATTATATTCTTTATAATAATTTCTTTCTTTTATAATTTTATATTTAAAATTAGGTTTTTTTCCTTTAAATATAATAAAGATTTATATAAGTTATATATTATATTAATATAATATATATACCCTTTAAAAATAGCCTTTTAACTTTATTTTAAATTAGAATAAAGAATATAGGCTTAAAGATAATTATATTATTAAAAGGTAGTATTATAAATATATCCTTTCTTTTCTTTTAAGTTTTCCTTTTAACTTTTTAATAAATATTATTTTATAATCTTTTTTTCTTTTTAATAAATTTTATAATTATTATCCTTATATATTATTTAATATAAGAATATATAACTTAATTTAGGCACTTCCTATTTAATAATATTAACACTTTTTACATTTTTTATTATTTTTATTAGTTTTAGTTTTAAAATTCTTACTTATTTTTTAAAGGCTTAGTATTAACTTTTATAATATCCCTTTTTCCTATAATTATAATATTTAATTTTATTAAAATCTTGTTTTTCCTTTTTTATTTAATTAACATTTATTAATCTTAGATAAATTTTATATATTATATTAAGTTCTTTTTTATTAAAAGTTTTTTTCCTATTTCCTATATAAAAGATTTTTATTTCCTTTTTTTCTAACTTATATTAAAACTATTAATTATTAATTTTAATTATTAAAGTACAATAATTATTAAAAATTACTAAATAATCCTTTTTATATACTTTATTTTTAATTTGTTCCTTAAGTTTTCTATATAGTAAAAGAAATAAATTATTGTTTATAATATTAATTTAAGTAATTTATTTCTTAAATTTTATAATATATTATACTATTAACTTTATCTGCCTTAAACTTATTAAATATTGTTTAATTATTTATTTTTTATTTAAATCCTTAAATATTTTTATTAATTGCTAAGTAAACTTTTTAAAGTCTTTAAAAATTTCCTTTATAATTTTTTTTTATTTCTTTTTTTCTTTCTTAAAATACTCCTTTAATATAAAACAAAACTAATTTAAAGCTTTTCTTATTAATTAATTAGCTATAGCTAAAACCTTTTATTTTATTATAATTAAAGATTGTTAATAAAACTTAAAATAAACTTATAATTAAATTATAAAGTTTTTTGGATTTATCTTTTTATTATATATTTTTAAAAGAATTAATTAATACCCTTTTACCTTAGTAAATTTAATAAAAACACCTTAAATACTTGCTTATTATTTTAACTATTAAATTTATTAAATTATTTTATTAAGTACTTATAAACTTATTATGTTAGTTATATTATTAATTCTTTTAAATACCTTTTTTAAAGGGAATAAGTTAGCTAATAACTATGTTAATTTTTAAGTTAGTTAAGTAACTTTTCTTTTTAATAACTTTGAAAAATTATAAATTAATCCTTAAGATTATAATAAAAAGGTTAGTTATTATTTATTATTTATAAAAAAGGAATTATTTATATTAAATCTTTTAATATTTTTTAGGTTAAGTTTTTAATTATTAATTAAAAAGTAGTTAAAATATTATATGTTAATTTAATTTAAAAATAATAATAATTAATATTAAAACTTAATAAATATATTTAGCTTTAAGCTTAAGTTAATTATTAAAAAGCTTTATAAAAAGTTTTATATAATCCCTTTTATATTAATTTAATCCTTATAAAAGCCTTAAAGCTTTTATGGCTTTAAAGCATGTAATGCTTTTAATGTTTTTTAATTTTAAAAGCTTTTAATAATTACATAATAAGTCATATAACTTAAAAAGCTTTTCCTATTAATCCAATTATATATAAGTGGGTTTTACTATTAGTTATAAGCCTTTTAATTTTTAACATAAAATTAATAAAATAAAAGAAAAAGATTTTTCTTTAATAATGGTTATATATTAATTTAATATTAATAATAAAATAAAAGCACTATATTAAATAATATTTAATATTTTTAATAATTAATAACAAAATTAGTTGAATAAAAAAGGGATAATGAATTAATATATTTTAATTAATAAAATTAAAAATTATATAAAAAACCTTTAATCTATTTTATTTTAAATCTTCATTTATAATAACTTAATATTATATTAATAAATTATTAAATTTTAATTTTAATTTACCTTAAAATATACCCCTTTTATATATATATTTATAATTTATTAAAGTATATTAAATTAAAAAATATCCATTTTATAGAAAATTTTAATATAATAAATTAATTATTAAAATTTATTAATAATAATAACCATAGTTATTATATTTATAACCTTTTTTTATAAAAAGCCAATTAATATATAATATATAAAAACTTTATAAGTTATATTATTAATATAATATTTAATTTAAAAAAATATATTAATAAAGATATAAATTTTAATTAACATTAAATATTAATATTCTAATTTTAAATAATTAAATATTTAAATTAACATAAAATAACTACTTAAATAATTATTCACATAATTATTCATATAATTATTTATATAATTATCCACATCTTATTCTTTTATTAATTTTTTAAACTTTTAAATATTACTAACTTTTAATATAAGTGTATAATTAAAGATATTTATAATTAAATTTATTTTTTTAACTTAAGCTAACATTATTATAATATTAAATCTTAAAAAAAAATTAACTACTTATAAAAATTAAAAATAAGTTATAACTATTATTATATTAATTAAAAACTAATTAATATTAAAATTTATTATAATTATAAGTTATATAAGTATTTTTTAATCTTTTATAATAATAATATTATCCCTTAAATTATTTATATATAATACCTTAAAATAAATCTTTTATTTTAATAATTTAAAATATTTTATTAATATATTTTAAATTTATTTTAATATATTAAATATAACTTTTTATTTAAGCAATTTTATATAAATAAACTTATTATTATATTAAAAATATATTAATACTTTATAATTATTTATTTATAACCTTATAAAGGATTATTTTATCGAAATATATTTATTTACAAGGCTTAACCTTAATTGGTTAATGTATTAATAAGGCTATAAGGTTATTTAATAGCTTTATGTCACATATATTTAATCCATATAAACCATTTTAAATATAATAATAATATATTTAAGAATAGTTTTACTTTTAAATGTACAATCGTATAAACTATATAACATTTTTATCCTAACCTTTATTACTTATATAATAAACTTTGTTTATTTTATATTAATTAGTAATTAACAAGATAATTAATTAATTATAAATAGTTAAGATTTTATTTAAAAAAATCCGACAAGGCCTTACACTTAAACAATTTAAATAAAAAAAGATAAGCTTAAAAAATTATTAAAAGGTATATTACTTTAATAATTTATTACATAAAGCTTTTTACTTTAATTAAATTAAATAAATATATTACTTTAGTTAATTTGTTATATAAAGCTTATTAAAATTAATCCTAATCTTTTATTAATTTAAAAATCTTAAGATATTTAACACATTAATAAACTTATATTCATTATACATTAAAAAAGCCTAGGAAATTATTAAAAAGATAGATTATTTAAACCTTATATTATTATATACAACCTTTTATTTTAATTAAATTTAAAAGAATTAATCTTATATCTCTTTGCCACAATTAAACTATTATTACCAAACAGTTAATAATTTTTTTAAAGCTTTATTACAAACATTATACTTAAGGCTTTTTAATAAATTAATAACATTACCTTTATAAGAAAAGATTTAATTTAATACATCCTAATTACTATTTTATACCTAATAACATCTTTTATAATTAAGCTATTATTATTAGGTAATTATTAACCTAAGAGTTAATCTTTTAATTAAGTTAATTAATAGCCTTTTTAAAGCTTTATTATAAATATAATATTTAAGGCTTTTTAATAAGTTAATAATATTATTTTTATAAAAAAAGATTTGATTTAATATATTTATTTATTATAATATTTCTTATAATTAAGCTATTATTATTAAGTAACTATTAACTTAAAAGCTAACCTTTTAATTAGGCCTATTAGTTATTAAGGTTATTAAGCCACTTTATTAATAACTTTTATTAAAGAAAATATTAACACTTAAAGCTTATTAGTAAATTAATAGTGTAATCTTTATAAGAAAGAATTAATCTAATAACTTTTATAACAATTTAACACTTTAATTACCTTATTTTTAATATCTTAATTATAATAGTATTTTTTATAATTAAACCTATTACTACTAGGTAATTATATATTTAAAAGTTAACTTTTTTAATAAGTTAGTTAATTATTAATATATCCGACAATATAATTATTAATATAACTTTTAAGGTAGCTAATAATATAACTATTTACACCTATTTCTTAATATAATTATTAAAATAGCTATATAATTATTATAAGGCTTTTTAAAGCTTTACTATATTAGCTAAAGTTATTAAAAAGAGAAAAATTGTTAAACAATTATTTATATAGCTTTTAATATGTTTTATATACTTATTAATCTTTTTATATAATTTTTAATAAAGTTAATAATATAGTTTTTAATATATTTTATATACTTATTAATCTTTTAATATAATTGAAAATATAACTTTTAATATAATTACTAATATAATTAAATAATTATTAATATAATTTATCGATAACTTTTTAATTAATAAGGTTATTTTATATAAATTTATATATATTTTAAAACTTATTAATAAAAGAAAAAAAACTTAAAGCTATTAGTAAACTTAAAGTTAATATAAGGCTTACGTGTATTAAAGCTTTATTATAAAACTTTTTAAAACTTTTTTAAGTTATTAAAAAGAGAAAAATTGTTAAATGTTTATTAATAAAGCTTTTTATATAGTTAAAGATATAATTATTAATTTTTTAATATAATTATTTATACTCTTATTAATATAGCTAAATATTTATTAATTATTTAATATAATTATTAATATAGTTAAATAATTATTAATTTATTAATATAATTTTTAATATACCTATCTTTTAATAAAGCTTTTAATATAGTTAAACATTTGTTAATTACTTAATATAACTATTAATATAATTAAATAGTTATTAATCTTTTAATATAATTAAAAATATAATTAAAAATATAATTATTAATCTTTTTATACACTTATTAACCTTTTAATATAACTAAATAACTATTAATCTTTTAATATAGTTATTAATATAATTATTAATATAGTTATTAATATTTTTACTAATATAACTACATTAATTTTCTAACTAATAATAATAAAATTATCTTATACATATCCTAAAATTTATTAATAAAAGAAGAAATTTAAACCTATTAATAAATTTAATACCTAATATAAAGCTTATATATATTAAAGCTTTATTATATAAGCTTAAACCATTAATTAACCAATTAAAAGAAAAGAAAAACTACTAATAATTAATTACTCTAATTATTTCAAATTAACATTAATATAATTATTTAATATAATTAAATTAAATAATTATTAATAATTACAAATTAATTACAAATTAATATAATAATAATAAATTATAAAAAAATATAAATTAATAATAATAAAAACATTTAATTAAAAGGATTTAATATAACTATAAATAATTATTAAAGAAATAAAAGATATAAGGAAATATAAAAAAAGATATAAAAAAAGAGAAAATTTATTAATATTAAAATATATTTATCTATAAGACTTAACCTTAATTAGTTAATATATTAGTAAGGCTATAAAGCTATTTAATAACCTTATATTATACACATTTAATTTATATAAACCATTTCAAATATAATAATAACATATTTAAAAATAGCCTTACTTCTAAACATATAATTATATAAACTATATAACATTTTTATTCTAACCTTTATTACTTACGTGATAAACCTTATCTATCCTACATACTTAAATAAAATAAATTAATAAATTATAAATCACTTAAATTTAAATATATTTAAATATATTTATAATTTTATAACTATTAAAGTTATCAATTATAATAAAATTTTCATTAATAAATAATAACTTTTTTTTTAATACTTTTAATAATTATTTAATATATTTTCTAATAAACTATATATAATTATAAAAGTAAAAATAAAGCTTAATTTAAGTATTAAATAATTTATTAAACTTTTAAAATATATTATGTAAAATAAAAACCTTTTTTTATAAAAAATATTATATATAATATTTAATAAAGTTTATAAAATTAAAAACTTCTAATATATTAAGCTAAATTATTTTATTTAAATCTTACTTTAAAATATTAAATAAAATATATTTAATCCTTTTTTAAATAATAAAAAATGAAAATATTAAGCTTTATATAAAAGTTTTTAATTTAATAATTCCTTATTATTTCCATTATTTATTATAATATTTTTTAATAAAAGAAAGTATAAAGGTAATCTTTTTAAGGTTATAGCCTATTTATATTTTTAATAAAATAATATATATAAAAATGTTATAAATAAAGGTAATATTAATTAATATAATTTTAAGTAAAACTATATAGTTTTAAATATATATTAAAATAATATTAGTTAAAATAACCTTAAATAAAATTATGTTATTTTAAATATACATTTAAATAACCTTTATAAAAATAATTATAAGTAAAATGATTATATTAAGCCAGTTTTATTTATTACCTTTTTATATAAAAGTTAACATTTTTAATATAAATTTACTTTACTTTTTAATTAAAACGAACTTAAAATTTACTATAATAAAGCTTTAAAACTTTAATAAATTTACTTTACTTGTTATGTTATTAAATATTAAGGTAATATTATATTAAAGTATTTAATTAATTTATAATTTTGTTAAACTTTTAATATTTAAAAAGGTTATTATATTAATTATTAATAAATTAAAAAGTTTAACCATTTAATATTTATAAAAAATTAATTTATATTAAGTTAGTTATTATTAATATTTTAATTTTATATTGGTTTTTTTTATATTGGTTTTTTCCTATAATAGCTTTTTCTTATTATTAATAATTTATTATTTTATTTATAATTAGCTTATTTTAATATTATAATAAATAATATTATGTATTATATTAATAATAAAAGTATTAATATTTGTTTTAAAGCTATTATTTAATATAATAAATAATTAAATAATAATTTACTTAATATAATAAAATGTATAATTTAATTAACTAATTAACTAGTTAATTAACTTATATATTAATAAATAAATAAATTAACTAATTAATTATTAACTTAATTATTAACATAATTAATTAATTAAATCTACCCTTATAAAATAAATTCCTTTTATATTGATAAATTAACCTAATTAAATTATATTATATTTAATTATTATTATTTATATAAATTATTTATAAATATTAAATAAATAAATATATTAACTATATAAGATTAACTTATTACTACCTTTAATAATTATATAAAAGATTAATAATAACCTTTTATATTAAAGGTAAGATTTAAAATATATTTAAAAAATATTTTATATAAAGCCTTAAAAAAGCGTTACTTTTTATTTAAATTATTATTTTAATTAATGATTTTATTAATAAGAGGTAATATTTTTAATAAAGTACTTTTACTTTTATAAGTAAATTTTTATATAATATTAATAAAAAAGGATATTTTTTATAAAGTATTATTACCATTATAACTAATATTGTTATAATTAATATTATTATAGTTAACATTGTTATAGTTAACATTGTTATAGCTAGTATTATTATAACTAACATCGTTGTAATTAGAAATTTATAAATTAAATATAGGAATATATTTAATATATAAACCTTACTTCTTATTATTATTATAAAATATTTAAAACTTTTTATTAAATAAATTTAAATCTTTTAAATAATAATTATTAAATAATTATAAAAACTTAAATAATTTTAGGGACTTAAATTATTCTAATATATAATTAAATTTATAATCATTAAATTTAATATTATTAAAATTATTAATTAAAACCATTTTATCATTATATATAAAATAAACTATAATATTATTATAAATATTTAAATTTAACTCTTTAAAATCTTTTCCTTTAATTTTATTATAAAAATATTTCTTTCTTTTTTATTTAATTTACCTATAATTATTAATTACTTTAAATAATAATTATAATAGGTTATTTATTACTATTTATTTATTAGTTTTTATTTATTTTTTATTAATAATTTTCAAAATATTTATAAAATATTTAACATTTTTATTAATTTTATTAATAAAAAGTTAAATAATTAAATTTATAAATAATACCTAGGTAAAATAGGTAAAAAGAAATTCTTAAAAACTTTAAAATATATATAAATAATATATATTATAAAATAACTTAATAATCTTTATATTAAAATTTTTTAACTTTAATAAGAGAATTAATATATAATTAATTAAATGAAATTAATTATCTTTTTTATTAAGCTTTAGAAAAAGATAAAAATATTATTATTAAAAAGTATATAAATATTAAATTAAAAATAAACCTTATTATTAATTAATTTATAAATAATAATATTCTTTTTATTTTTAACAAATTTATATATGCCATTAAGTTTAAGTTATTGTTAAGTTATCTTAGATATTATATAAGCTTTTTTAAATATATTTAAATTTTTAATAATATAATAAGGTATTTATTATAAATTATATATAAAGGATTTTATAATAATAAAATAAAAAAAGTAATAAAATATTATATCTTATTAAAGCTTAAATAAAGCTTTTAAAAAAATCTAATAATTAAAATAAGATATAATAAAATATAGCATATTTAAATAAAATTAATATTAAAATTAAAAAAGGATTAAAGTTTTAATTTTAAAAATATTTAAGATAATAAAAAAAGTATTATTTAATAAAAATAAAATAATTTCTAATAGGTTTAAAGTATGGATAAAATATTTTAAAAGATATAAAGAAAAATGGATAATTTAAATTATTTATATTTAATCTTTTATTTTTAATTTAAATATTTTTAATTATAATATAATAAATATAATATAAAATATTATAATATAATTTACCCTTATTAATTATTTAAAGAGAAAAAAGTAAGATTTTTTTAAATAATTTAAATAATAAATATTAATTAATTATTTTAATTATTTATATATATTATTAATAAAACATTAGGTAAATTTTAATAAAAATTGTAACTTTATCTTAAATATCTTGAAATATAAAATTAAATATAATATTAAATAAGAAATAGTTAGGTTAATTATAAAAATAAAAAAGCTATTTATAATAAATAAGGTTTTAAATTTAAAATATAATACTATATTATTAAATATTTTATATTAATTTTATATATATTATTCTTTAAATAATATATTTATATATTAAAAAAATATAATCTTAAGTATAAACTATAAGAATCTTATATACCTTTTATTAAAAACTTAAAATTAATCTTTAAATAATATTTACATAAATATTTATATAAAATTAAAAAAAAGTAAATCAAATTAAAAAAAAGGAAAGTTAATCTTAAAATTAAATTATATTATCTCATTTATAACAATTATTATTAATATATTTCTTAAGCTTTTTCTTTATTTATTAACAATTTTATTTTACCTTATTATATTTATATAATTTTATAAAAGAAAACCTTTATCAAATATTTTATCCCTTAGAAAATTATTTTTAAATATTTTATCCCCTTTTTCATTTTTCTAACCACTTATTAAATTATATATATCTTTTAAAATATATATCTTTCTTCCTTATTAATTCCTTAATTTTAATTATTACTAATATAATATATATAATATTTTAATATATTATAACTTTAATTATTAGCCTTTTATAATTTCCATTTATTATAATATTTATAAATAATATTAAAAACTTTAATAAGGATTAAAGATTAATGGCTATATTACCTCTTTTAAACTTAAATAATAAAAATAAATAAAGCCTTAATTTTTTAAACATTTACCATTTTAATCTTAAAAAATATAGCCTTATATTAAGATTTATATTTATAAATAATAATAATATCCTTTATAATTTAATCTATTATATATATTATATTATAGTTAAAAATTATTAAGATAATAGCTAAGTTAAAATATTATAAAATAATAACCTTTTCTAATTTAAAATATTATAAAATAATAACCTTTTTTAACTTAGATTATTTTAATATAAATTATCTTATATTTAAGAAAATAATTCTTTAAGTATATTTTACTATTAAAAGAATAATTCTTTAAACATATTTTATAATTAATAAGATAATCCCTTAAGTATTATAATAATTTAAATATACCTATTCCTATTTAAATTTAAAAATCTAAATAAAAAAGTAAATATTATTAATAAATTAAAGGATAATATTATAAAAGGAAATATTTTAATAATATTCTTTTATATATTTAAGCCTTATAAAAATATTTATTATAAGTTATTATATTTTATTATTTTATATTTTCTTTTTTTCTAATAATATTTATTATTAATAATTTATAAAAAATATAAATATATTATTAATTTAAATTTTAAGAATTAATATTATCTTTATAGTTAATTATTAAAGCTATGGGTAAACCTTTTTAAAGATTAATTATATAAGTTTAAAAATGAAAGTATATATTGTTTAAATAAATCCTAAAATTAAATAAAAGTAACTTATATAATTCTTAATATATATTAAATATGATTTAACAAAAATCAAATAATAATATATTATTCAAATATTAATCTTAAAGTTTATTTAATAAAAAATATATAAGGATTATATAAAAATATTTATAAAACTTTTAACTAAAGTATATTTATTTTATTTTTAAGGCTTAATAGGAATAAAATAATTAGGATATTTATATATATATTAATATTTATATATAAATAAATATATAAACTTTTATAAGAATTAATATTATTATATTATAATTTTTAATAAAATAAAGTTAAATAAATTTTTTATAAGTTTCTTTTTACTTAATTTATATAATTTATATTCTATACTATATATATATTTATAATAAAAAAATTAAATAATAAGAAAAGTAATTATATCTTATATTTTAACAATAAAAATAGAATAAATGTTAATTTATAAAAATTAAATAAAATTAAATTTCTTAACTTATATTTAAATCATAATAATATATTTAAGGTAAATAATAATAATAATAGTAATAATAATGGAAATAATAATAAATATTATAAAAATGATTTAAATAATAATATTTTATATTTTTAAAATTGAAATAAGGGAATAAATGATAATTAGTATAATAATAATGGCGAAATTTAATTAATAATTAACTTTCTTTAAAACCATTATAATGTATATTTAGTTTCTAATAATAAAAAGATAAATAATCACTAAAATAAATTATTTATTAATAAGTTAAAGAAAAGATTATAAAAAGTCTTTAAAAATCTTAATAAATTAGATTTTAAAATAGCTAAAAAATTATATAGTTATTTATTAAAATATTCTTAATACTTAAATAATTTAACGGTTATTTGTAAGTTAATAAATATATTATCTATTCATTTTAATAGCTTAATTAAATAGGATATAATAAAATTAGCTACCTTTTTTAGTAATAATAGAAGTAATTAAATAAATTAAAGTAATAAGAATATTTAAATTAATAAAAATAATATAATTATTAAAAATAATTATAATAATTAAGATAAGGCTTTTTAAAATGATAAAGTTATATTTATAATTATATTTAAAGTATTTTAAAATAATAAGATTATATTTATAATTCTATTTAGTAATTTTAGAAATATTATAAATATCTTATATTTTATTTATTAAAATTTTATTTCTTAAAATAATTTATTAATATAAAGTTTTTTTTATAACTAATATATTAGGGTTTATATTATTTAACTTATTAAAAGGTATAGTAATTTATTTTATTTATTTCCTTATTTTTATTTATTAATTTAAATTAAATTATTAGAAATATAATATTTTTAATAAATATTCTGGTATAATATAAGTATATAATTAATTATATTATCTTTATATTATAAAAGAATAATAAGTTATTTAAACAATTATAATAAAAAGTTTTTTATTATGTTTTATTTAAAGTTTAAATAATTATATTATAAGTAATTTAGGTATTATATTTATAATTTTCTAATATAATAAATAATAGGTTTTAGTTAAATTTACTAACTTATTTAGGTAAGAGATTAATATCTTTTTAAATATTAATAAGTAAATATTTACTATTTTAAATCTTTAAAATATTATTATTTATTAAAATATAAATTAAATAGTTATTTTCTTTTAATAATATTAAGATTTATAATAAATTTATTAAAAATTATATTATAAAATATCCTTATTATAAAAGGGATTTATAAAGATTATATAAAATTATTATAAAATATTTTATAACTTTATAATTACTTTAATTTTTAAGTTAATAAGTATACTTAAATATAAAGATAATATAATAATTATATTAAAAGAATATATTAAATGTTAAGATATTTTAAAATAAAATTAATTATTAATTTATAAAAGGCTTAAGGATATTAGTTAAATTATTAATTTTAATATTATTATTATTATAAACAAGCTTATTACTATTATGCTTATATATAATTTAAAAAAAGCTAATTAATTAAGCTATTATATATAATATTAATGATAATATTTTTAATATTTTAAAATATATGGTAATATTTACGTAAATAGAAAAGATTTTAATATTTATTTAATTTGCCATATAATTTAATAATTAAAAAATAATTTTAATATTAATTTATTTAATAATTAAATAGTTATTTAGTAAATTTATAAAATTGTTAAGAAGGTTAATATTAAGTTATTTTTATTTATTTAAGATAATTTAAATATAATTAAAGAAAATGACAAAATATTAAGAATATTTCTTTAAATTAATAAACATAATAAAGATAAATATAAGAATATTTATTACAAATAATAATTTAAAAGATAATAGAATAAATAATTTAGTAAATAAATTATTCCCTTTTATTTATATCTTTTTTTATTACTTATTAATTTTATAAGCTTTTATTATATTTTATTTATATATTATTCCTTATTACTAAATACTATTTATATAATATTTAATTTTTTAATAATAAATATAATAAATAAAACTTTAATAAGTTAACTTATTAATCCTTTATTTAAATTATAATTAAAAAATATTATATTATATCTTTAATATTAAAAATATAATATATCCTTTAGCTTTATATTAATATTTATTTATTAATCTTATTTTAATATAAATTTAAATATAATCTTATATTTTTATTAATAAAATTTAGGATTAATTTATATATTACTTAAAATAAATATATATATTTGAATTATATGTTAAAGTTTTAAGTTATATTAGGATAAATATATATAAATTTTTATTATAAAATATATTTATATCTTTTAAAGGTTTTTAAATAATAAGTATATATTATTATTTATATTTATAATATTTTTTTAAATATTTACCTTTTAATTATAAATATTTTTTTAAGTTAGTTAATATTTTGGATATATATTTAAAAGAGTTTTATTATTATAATAATATATATAAAGTTTATTAATTTATTAATTTATATTATAAATATAATATTTAAAAATTTTTATTACATTTAAAACCTTTAAAATATATTTAAAAATATTAAATAAATTTAAATCCTATCTTATTTAAATCTTTAACCTTTTAGTTAATGTTAATTTAAAGGTTATAAAATTAATTAATAATAATTTAAGTTTTAATTAAAATTAGGTAAATATTTTTAATTAAGATTTAATTAAAAAGATTTACTTCCTCCCTTAATTTAAACCATTTATTAATAATTCTTTCTTTAATAATAATAATAATAAGTTAGATTTAATAAATAATATAAACCTTATTTATTATATAACTTAAATTTTAACTAAAGTAAAGAAAATATATATAAATAATATTATTATTTTAATGCTTAATAATTTAAATATATAAATATCTTTATTATATTTAATTAAAAAGCCTTATTAATAATAATTATAGCTTAAAATAAAGTAAATTATTTCTTTAAGAAGGTATTATTAAAATTAAATATATTATTATTAAAAAATTAAACTTATATTTATATTATTTTTTAATTATAAAAGCAAATTTTAATTAATTTTATTTTATTATAATAATTAATTTTAATAAAAATTTAACTACTTATATAATTATAGTTAATATTATTTTACTTTTAAAATATATATATTATAATTATAAAATAAATAAGGGTATATTTTAATATTATATTATTTTATTAAACTATTTAAATAATAATAATTATAAATATTCTTATAAAATTAATATATTAAATATTTTATTTATAATATTTATTAAAAAATAATTATTATTTTAATTTCTTTAAATATTAAAAAGTATATAAAAGTAATTAAGCTATATATAATTTATAATAAATAATAATAATAATAATAGAAAACTTTTAATACTTTTTTTAATATTATAAATAATATTTTAACTTATTTATATATTATTATAAATAAGATTTAAAAATTAAAATATTAAATTTACTTATTATTTTTATAATTTAATTAAAACTATTTTTAACCTTATTATTTTCTTTTAATAACTTTATATAATTTAATTATTACTATAATTATTAATATTATATATAAATAAAAGTATTAACTTATTAATAATTATCTTATTTTATATTATTATTAAAAAAAGCTTATTATAAAATAGCTTTTTTTTAAAATTATAATAATATAAAATAATTATTATTATATTAATTATTAAATAAATAATAAAGTAAAATTAATTAATAATATTTAAGTTTAAATATAAAAATAACTTTATTATTTTTACTTAAAGTATAAAATATATTATATTATAATGATATATAATTATATTTTAATATTAATAATTTTTATTAAGAAAAAGATTTTTTATATTTATATTTTATTATATAAATTAAATATAATAATATATTGTTAGTTAAATAAGGTATATTAATATTATTAATATAAGGTTTTATATTATAATATAATTAAAAGTAAAGGTATTTTTAAATGTGTTATTATTATATTAGAATTAGTGTGTGAATTAGTATATATGTTATAAGGCTATTAAATAGCCTTATAGCACATTAACCAATCCCGGCTAAACCTTAATAAATATATTTTAACATTAGCAAATTTTTTCTTTTCTTATATCTTTTCTCTTATATTTTATTATTTTTTAATAGCTATTTATAATTATATTAAGTCTTTTTAATTAAACATTTTTATCATTGTTAACTTATATTTTTTAGTATTTTATTATCGTATTAATTAGTGATTAATTTGTGGTTATTAATAGTTATTTGATTTAATTGTATTAAATAGTTAAATTAATGTTAATTTAAAGTAATTAAAGTAATTAATTATTAGTAGTTTTTCTCTTTTTTAATTAGCTAATTAATGGCTTAAGCTTATATAATAAAGCCTTAAAAAACCTTAACGTATATAAGCTTTATATTAGGTATTAGGTTTGCTAATAGGTTTAAGTTTAAGTTTTTTCTTTTTTTATTAACGAGTTTTAAGGTGTGTATAAAGTGGTTTTATTATTATCGGTTAAGAAATTAATATAGTTATATTAGTAAAAGTATTAATAGCTATATTAATAGTTATATAAGTAGCTATATTAAAAGGAATATAAGTAGCTATATTAACAATTATATTAGTAGTTATATTAATAGTTATATAGTTATATTAAAAGAAGTATTAATAGCTATATTATCAGCTATATTAAGAAAAATATTAAAAATTGTATTAATAGCTTTATTAAAAGCTATATTAAAAGGTTAATAAGTATATAAGTAAATTAATAGTTGTATTTTTAGCTATATTTTTAGCTATATTTTTAATTATATTAAAAGTTATATTAATAAATAAGTATATTAAAAGTTATATTAATAAATTAATAGTTGTATTATCGGGTATATTAGTGGTTAATTAGCCTAATTACTTAGTAATAATAGCTTAATTGTAAAAGGTATTATTGTAATAAAAGTGTTAAAAAATAAGGTGGTTAAAGTGTTAAATTGTAATAAAAGCTATTAATAAGTTAATTTAATAGTTAACTGGTTTGGTAAAAGGGTTAGCTTATTTCGAAAAATGTAAGATTTTAATTTAAATAGGCTTTATATAATAAAATAGTTATTGTTAAAAATTAATAGCTTATTAAAGTAATATATTTATTATAATTTAATAATAAAAGGCTTTTTATAATAGTGTAAAGGTTAAGTAATATATTTTTTTAATAATCTCCTTAGCTTTTTTAATGTTAACAAAAGGTATTATTGGAAATATAATTAAGGTATTAAATTATAATAAAGATTATTAATAGGTTAATTTAATAAACTTAATAGTTAATAAGCTTAATTAAAGGGTTGGCTTTTAAGTATATATGTGTGTGTTTAATTAGCTGTTTAAGTATAATAGGTTTGATTAATTATAAAATATGTTAACTTAATAATTAATAAGCTTATTTAAAAGGTTAGCTTTTAAGTTAATGGCTATTTAATAATAGCAGCTTAATTATAAGAAATATTATTAGGTATAAAATAATAATTAAATTATATTAAATCGAATCTTTTCTTATAAAAGTAATGTTGTTAACTTATTAAAAAGCTTTAAGTATAATATTTATAATAAAGCTTTAAAGAAAAAGGTGTGGAATTAATTTAAAAGGCTTTATGTAATAAAATAGTTGTTATTAAAATAGCTTATCGAAGTAATATATTTTTTTAAATTTAATTAAAGTAAAAGGCTTTATATAATAAAATAGTTGTTATTAAAATAGTTTACCAAAATAATATATTTTTTTATTAATCTCCTAGGCTTTTTTTAGTATATAATAAATGTAGGTTTATTAATGTGTAAAATGTTTTAAAACTTTTAAAGTAATAAAAGATTTAAGATTAATTTAAATAGGCTTTTTATAATAAAATAATTATTGTTAAAAAATAATAGCTTATTAAAATAATATATCTTTTTAATTTTAATTAAATTAAAAGGCTTTATATAATGAAATGGTTGCTATTAAAAAATAGCTTATTAAAGTAATATATTTTTTTAATTAATCTTTTAGGCTTACCTCTTTTTATTCGAATTATTTAAGTATTAAAATACCTATTAAATTTTTTTAAATGAAAACTTAGTTATTTATAATTAATTAAGTTGTTTTATTAATTATTAATTAATGTTAGTTAAATAAAATATATTAATATTATTAATATAAGGTTTTATATTATAATATAATTAAAAGTAAAGGTATTTTTAAATGTGTTATTATTATATTAAAATTAGTGTGTGGATTAATATGTATATTATAAGGCTATTAAATAGCTTTATAACGTATTAACTAATCTTAATTAAACCTTAATAAATACATTTTAACATATATATATTAAAAAATAATTATTTTAATAATAATTATTTATTTTATAATAATTATTATATATTTTAAAAAGGATTAATTAAAATAATGTTTTTTTAATATAATATTTACTTTTTATTATAATAAACGTTATAAATAATTTATTAAGTAATAATTTTTTTAAATAAAATTAAATAAATATAACTTTAATCGCTATTACTTAAAAAAAATAAAAATATTCGAGCACTTAAATATTTATATAATAATTAATTTTATAATAAGGTTTAAACTTTAAACTTCGAAATACTTTTTTTAAACGCTTAAGTGATTTTGATTGGCGGTGGTATATTACTATTACCCCGCCAGCTGTCCCCTTCGACGTCCTTCGCGCTTCTTAAATTTACGCCAGTCGGGCACCTAAGCAGCAGAGCGCTGTTAGGCGTTATAATTATAGCACATATACCACTAAAACTCATAACTACCTAATAGCTCAGACTAGAACTATGAGGCTACTTCTTGGTGGCATAAAAGCCAGAGTTTTAACCCCACCACGTCATCTAAGCTTCAAACTCATTAGTAGCCTTCGAAAGTACCAGACATATGATTAGATAATTGTTTAACCAAACCAACCCTCATCCGGGAGCAACTCATCCACTTGGCTTTTAGTAAGGTTAGTTAACTTCATGATCTCATCTTTCGTGTGCTTCTTGTACAGGTTTTGGACGAATGTCTTTACTTCCTTTCCATCGGGCTTAGGGTCTTGGACTTTAGCAATCGCAGCTCGGAAGTCTGCGGTGCTCTTGACAACGTCCTGAGACCTTGCACCAGATCCCACAATAGTCTGGACCCAGGGATAGAGGCTGGTATAGTCATCAGGGGCGACATCGCCGAATTCATTAGCCTCGCACCATTCGCGAAATCCGACACCATACTTGCCGAAGGCAAAGACGGAAAGACCGTATCCATTGGGCTGCTGCTCGAGTGGAGCGTCATCGATTGACGTTGGGGGAACACAGGTCCAGAGATACCGGTTCCTGAAAGATGTTAGCCCGGAGTCCATGGTACGATTGTCATGTAGGCTCTTTCAAGGAGCCAAATGCATCCGCAACTATGCCTCAAATTATATGAATCTCGGCTACTGCGTGTCGAAGGTCCCCGTGCACTCTATGCAAAGGAAAGATTGGACTTACGCAATCTGGTGACACTGTCCATCCCATCTTAAGCGGCCTTCGCAGCGCACATTTGCATTCTCAAAACCATCTGTCCGGGCCGTCCCATAGGCCTCCTTTAGAGGGTGCTCGGGATCGATATTGTGACCAGTCGACATCCGCACAACTTCGTTACGATCACACACCCCCTCGACTAGACCATACTGAGAATTCGGGCCACCGTGGCCTCCAGCACAGTCGAAGTATGTTTTTTTAACAGGAAGCCCCGTCTTGTTAATTACTTCAATCCATGTGTGATCGAAGCCAGCCCATTGGCCTATGCGGTCCTGCGCCGGTGCCTTGCAGAGGGACATACTACAGTTGTAGTTGGGCTTTGGGTATATCAACATGCTGAATGTCCTGGTCGTCTTAGTGTCCATCAGCACGGATGCCAGGTTGCCCTTTTCCTGCTGTACCATCCATAGCGACGTCGTATGCCACTTGAGATTTGTGACTGACATCGCCACGATTTTCCAATGATCCACGAAGTACCATGTATTGTAAGCGAACCTGATAGTCACTTCGGTGATCTGGCCAATATCATCCAACCCCTCAAGAACGAACACATCTCGGTGTCCCCTTTCAAATGCATTGTCGGGATGCGTTATGCTCGTCTTCAACTCCTGTGGTGGGAGTGACCGCTGCTCATACCGGCTGGCTAGAATCATCTCGACCTTGTCATCTGTCCCGGCACCGTAGTCGTTAGCGGTGGTAATGCTAACTACATATGTAGTCGTGCCGCCAACTGCAAGTCCATTCGAAAAGCTATCCTGGAGGGTTTGTCTTTTCAGACGGCGAACAGGTTGGGTCACTTGATGCAGTTCCCCGCCGAGCGTGGGATCTGTAGTGAAAGCTTTGCTCGCTACTTCGGTCGCGTTTGACCCAATGCCTATAGAATGATTTATCGTGGATAATGCCCATTGTGTGTTTGCTCCCGTCGCGTCTGCTTGGGCTAAGACTAGAGTCCCATCTAATAGACCGCCTCTAGCTACGACGATGAGTCCAGAGATGCTGTGTGTGATTCTCCTGCCATCAAAGGTGAATTGCTGTCTCGCATCGCTTGGCGACCATTTCTCAAGTGTGAGCGCGGTCCCAACTCCGCCAGTAACGGTGAGAGCGAGGATGGGAAATGCGCAAATGAAGCTAGAACCCACTATATACCAAGATTGTGCAAATTCACCGTCGGCTTTAGCCCGTATTCCCACACCAGATGACCCAATGGCAGCTAAGACAGCTCTAGGCGAGAAACCATTGTAAATTTGACTGCTATCCCGTAGCATGAGCCACTTCTGCTTAAGGTCATTGGCGTCAGCGGTTGCCGTCACGACCGAGCGAGTCTGAGCGTCAGCAGACAGTGCTATCTTCGAGTTTTTCCTGAGTACAATCGTGCCGTTTGGTTCAAATGACCAGCTCTGATGCACTCCGCCTAGTGTGGGAGTTGTTAAATACATCTTGTACCCCGGACGATCAGAGCTTCCGGGTTTGAGCGCCAGGTTGGAGTCGGCATGCAGGATGCCTCCGACATCAAGCCTGCAGAATTGGTCGCTCAGGGGTATCGCGCGGCTGTCAAGAGTCACCGGGCTGCCTACTCTGGGATTGACGCAGGACATGACTTGGGCCGTCCCGATATTAAGTAGAGTTCCGAAACAGACACGTCTAGCCGCAATAGCACCACGGTAGCGCTTCGAGTTAGAGGTCCCCTCAAATAGTAGTCGCTCTTGGGCTGTAGCCCAGTAATCGGAGTTAGAGCTCCATGTAGCAAAGGCGATTCTTCCTGAGTAAGGATTGCCGCTCGAAGGCCAAGAAAGGGAAACACCATCAAACTCGACATCCTTTAATATGGTGTTACTCCCAAGGACCACGAATCCCTGGGATGTTACTGTTAGGTCATCTGAAGGTTTCCACGAATCAGAGTTGGGTTCCAGATGGTGAGTTCGGTAGACACCACGGAAGAGGCCAAGGAAACTGTCTGGAGATGGTAAGGCAAGAGATGGACTTTTTCCGGCACCATGATTAGTCCCCACGATACTTGTTGGGGATCTTGTCAGAGAGAAGTCGAGTGCGAGCCCGAAGTCACCGGGCCAGTAGCCAACCAGGTTGCGGTTCATCTCTTTCGGGCCAAGACGACGATGGAGATTCTGAGAGATGTTATCTGCAGTGCGTGCGACATTCCAGATCCTGATCTCCGCGACATAACCGACAAGAAACTGAACTTCTTGACCATTCTGGTCTACTGTGCCGATGGTGAGCCGGTCGACTGAGTTGACGCTCAGCGGTGGCTCTTTGTTGCCCTTCTGCGTGGTAGGGAGCGATATCCCATCAAGGTAAATAGAGCCGGTAGACCCCGAGCGGACGGCCGCTACATGGTGCCAATTCCCATCACAGACATTTATATCCGAAGATTCGAGGATGTTATAGTAGCTCCCGTCATCATTAACGAAGGTAATCTTATTGCGGCTAAGGTATAAGAAGAATCCGCCATGAAGAGAGCCCCCCTCGTGTGCCTTGCGCCCAACTAGGGGGCCACCGCTAAAGGTCTTCACCCATCCCTCGATGCTGAAACTCGCCTTTCCGAAATCGTAGACGGAGTTTGACGGGCTGTACAAGTACTTCACGTACGACGAACCGAGACGGTAAGAAGACGTCATTTTAGGCCGAGAGGACTGGCTGCGACGAATATTTAGATGCGCAGGGAAAGAAGATATAGTAGCTCAAATGCAGGGTTGAGGACGAGTTTTTGGTCTCTCGGAAATGTTGGAAATCAGGACGACTCCAGAACTTAAGTAGAAGATCTATAAGGAATGGACTGGCGCATCATCACAGCCGTAATAGCCGACTCCAACATCACATCATGTCCAGGTCGAACATCACATAGTATTCAGGTCAGATTAAAGCTATGAGTGTAGCTTAATTTATTTAGCGACCAATGAAGATCGTGAGAAGTATTCCCATCGGACGGCTGGCCATTTGGTACTAAACCGCTAACCCGCCAAAACTCTAAAAATTGATAATATAATATAGTATATAAATCGTATTTTTAAATAATTTATATTATGTATTAAAATATATTATAGATATGGTATAATATAAGTATAAATGCGATTAGTAAGTTGAAATTTATTATATTTTTTTAATTAAGCTATATTTTATTTTCTTTTTAAGCGTATTAATAAAATTATTATCTCTTTTATCTTTTCCTTTATATTATTATATCCTTAATTAATTACCTTACTTTATTTTTGTTAAATTATAGCTTTTTAATTAACTTAAAAATATAGGAAATACTTTTTAAATAAGCCTTTAAAGTATTTTATATTTCCTTTATAATAATAATATTTATAATGTTATTAACGATATTTTACTATAAGATTTATAATATATTATATATATATAATAGGTAATTATTTTACCTTAGTTATTTAAAATTATTAAAAAGTTATTATAATAGCTTTAATTATTAAAGAAAAGTATATTTACCTTTTTAATATTACTTTTTTTAATATATATATTTATATAAATATAAATATATATTTTAATTTAATAATAATTATAAAATATTTTTTCTTATTATTATAATATACCTTTAAAATTAAGCCTTATTACTTAAGAAATATCCCTTTTAGAAAAAATAATATAATTTACTTAATAAGGTTAAGTTATTTTACGTAAAAAGATTTAAGTTAACCAAATTTAAGTTAACATATTCTCTTATTAAAAACTTTAGCTTTAATTACGAAAATATTACACTTAAATTTTTAAAAATAAAACAAGCTACTAAGGTATAAATAATTTAGCTATTATAAGTAAGTTACCTTATATTAACATATTTTTATATAAGTTAATTAATTATAGCTAATTTTAATTACCTTTAACTATTTATTCCTTTTATTTTTATAAGACTATATTTCTAATAATATTTTTTCTAAGTTTATCCTTTATATTATTTTTATATAATTAACATATTTTAACTTAAATTAAAAAATGTTAAATAATTAATCACCCTTAATTAAAGATTTTAATATTAATTATCTTATTTTTATAAATTATAATTTATTAACAAATCTTAACTTATCCTAATTAAAAAAACTTAAAGAAACCTTAAATAATTATAAAATCATTGAAATATTATTTATAAGTTTTATTTATAAAATATTAACGCCTTTAATTTATAACATAAACAATATTAAATCTTAAAAATTTGGTAAAATTAGTGCAATATAAATTAAAGTTAAGAAATATATAAATTTAATTATTAATTTAAAGTTTTATATTTATTATTTTAATCTTAATAATATGTTCTTTAATAATAAGTTTTGTAATATTTTAAATAATATTATTTAAATTATTAATAAAATTAAATGTGAGGAAAATTACCTTCTATTATTAAAGATATAATTTAAATATATATAATTATTATTATTTGATATAAAAGGTAAAGGAATAAATATAAAAAATTAAATAAATTAAAGGGTAATTTTATTAGGATGGGAAAAGTATTTTAAATAAATATTTAACTTAAGAAAGAATTATATGATAAAGTTAAACCTAATTATAATTCTAAAAAGATTTACATTTAATATTATATTTATAAAAATAGAAATAAAGAAAAGATTTAATTTCTACCTATTTAATATAATGGAGAAGCTTATAAACTTTTATTTTAAAAAATCTGGTAATAGGCTTATTTATTATTAAATTATTTTTTTAAATTTGTTAGTAAAAACAAAACTTCTTTATTTAAAGCCTAATATGTTTTAAAATAATTTACTTATTTAATTTAAAAAACTTTAATATTTTAAAACTATAAATAAATTAGCTAAAGTTTATGTTATACTTAACTTTTTATTTCTTATAGTTAAATATAAAAGTTTTAGTACTAATACTTTTTAACCTTTAATAATTACTTAAAATTAAATTATTATAAGATGTATTATTTACTTTAATATTATTTAAAGATTTAACTAATATTTAGAAAAAAAAGGTAATCCTATATTATCCACTATTATTACTTTTAATATTATATTAAATAATACTAAAATATAGCTTTATATTTCTTAATAAAATTAAAATTAAAAATATAAAGAATACTTTATTATTTACCTTATTAATATTTTTATACTATTAAAAAAAGATTAATATAGGAAATTATATATATATATTTTTAATATATTTTTATAAGTAAAGGAAAAAAAAAATATAATAAATATTATGATTAAACTATACTTCTCATTTATAACTATAATTATAACAAATTTAAATAAAGAGCTTAATAAAGTAATAAATATAAATAATATATTAAAAATAGAAAGTTCATTACTAAAACATATATTACATTTAAAGAAAATAGCTTAAAATATATTATTACCTCATTAAAAATTTTTAAGATAATTTATAAAATTTTTAAATAATATTTTTCATTTAAGGAGTGGCAAAGTAGAAAATAAGTAAGTAAAAAGCGGTAAAGTAAAAAAAAGTAAGTTAACTTTAAGGAAATAACCAATTATAAAATAAGGTTATAAAAAAAGGTTGTAATAAGTAAATCTTAAAAAAAGTTAATAAAATATAATAACTTATAAATTTTTAAAAATTAAATTTTTTAAAATAACATTTTTAATAGGTAAATATTTGGTTGTTAAAAGGATAATATTTTTATCCTTTACTAAATATTTTAATATATAATTATTTATTTTACTTATATTTTAATTACTTTTTTAAATTATAATATTTACCTTTTATTAAATAAGGTATATAATTTTATTATAATATTAACTTATATATCTTTATATTTTAAGTAATATACTTTTACTTAAAAATTATAAAATAAATATTATAACTTAGTTAATAAGATATTTATATTAACTTACTTTATTTAATTATTAAATTAAAGAATAATTAATATGTGAATAAATTATCTTTAATAAATAATATTATAAATTATAGGAATTTTTATACTTTCTAAATTAAGATTTTATTTAAAAACCTTTTAAACTTTTATTATAAATATTAAGTGTATTATCTTTGTTTATATTTTAACCTTGCTAATTAAAAAGGTATAATGGTAATAAATAATCTTATTAATTATTATTTATATTAGGTTTTAGCGTTATAAAATATTAATAAAATATATTTAATGGTTTAAGGTAAATTAAAAACTTTAATTAATTAGTACCTAATATTAAAATATTTATATATTAATTAATATATTTAGTTATATTAAATATTAAAGATTTAATTACTTTATTAAATATATTTAATAGATTAATTATTATATTAAAGGTTATAATTTAATACTATTAATATAATAAATCTATTAATATATCTTAAAATATTTTTATAAAAGATTATAATTATTATAAAACATTTAATAGGTTAATTAAAGCCTTTTAAAATCTTTTAAAATATAATGGTAAAGGTAATAAATTTATTAAGGTATTTTAAGATTTATTTATTATAATATTAAATAATAATAATATTTTCATATATAGTTATTTTTATTAAATAAAATTATAATAAGATAATACTATAATTTATAAGATATATATATTTGTATTAGGCATATGGCTTAATTAACAATATAACTAATTAGATTATTATTAAATTATTTTTTTTTTATAACTTTAAAACTATAAAACTTTACCTAATTATTAAGCCCTTTTCTTATAAATGTTTAAATAAAGTTAATTGTTATTAACCTATAAATTTAAAAACTCTATTATTTTATAATATAATATAAAGTATTATAGTTTTAAATGGTATTATTATTAATTCCTAATAAAGCTAACTTACTTTTTACTAACCATTATTATAAATATTAAAATATTAAATTAAATTAATTTTTATAGCTATGTGATTATAAGTTTATAAAAATCTAATATTAATACTTATAATTATAAATTAAAACCACAAAATAACTATCTTTATTTAAAAATTAAATTAAATATATAATTAACCTTATTTTTAATATTATATCTTTATCCTTTATATATATTAATAATATAATATTTTAATTAAGTATAATATAACTTAAAGTTTAAAAAAAGGTATATTAATGTTATATATTTTCTTAAATAATTTAAAGGAATAGTTAAAAATTAAAATTAAATAAATAATCCCTTTTATTAATCCTTTTAATTATATTATAGTAAGTTATTAAATGATTTTATTATATTATTAATTGCATATTTTCACACTACTTAAGCATATTTGGCTAAAAGTATTTTTTAATTTTAATGTGATTTATATCCTTAAAAAAGAAAAACATTAAATAATTTTATATAAGGTAATTAAGTTATAAAATTGGTATGTTATTAAAGGTATTAAGAAATATTTATAAATATAAGGGATATTTTAAGTAATAGATATTATATAAAAAATTAAAAATTTCTAATAAAGTAAACAATATTTAAAGCTATTATAATAAAGAAAGTTTTAACCTTTATCCTTATAATTTATTAAAATATACTTTACTTTTAAGCATTTTCCTAATAGGTTATATAATATATAATAATTAACTTATTATTAACAAATTTAAGATTATGTTACAAGGTTTAAAGTATAATTAATAAAAGGGAAGGGGTAAATTAAAAATAACATATAAATATGTTATATATTTAAGTATTTATTTATATATTAAAAAGAAAAAAAATTAATTAAAAAATAATATATTATTAATAATTAAGTTATAAAATTTTTATAATTATTTATAAGCTTATCTTAAATAATTTATAAGAAAAGTAAAATAATTTAATATTTTATTTATTTCCTTAATATAATATTTCTTTAATTATTTAAGCTGGTAGAAAAATATTTAACCTTATAATATAAATAATTATTAAAAGATATATTAATAAATTAGCTCTTAATTTAATTAAATTAGGGAAATTTAAAGCTAATAAGCTTTAAAATTAAGTTTAATATGATTTAAACTATTATAAATTTTTCTATTTATTATATTATAATTATATATTATTAAATAAGAAGTATTATTATGTTATTAATGTATATAAATTATTAGAAAAAGGTAAAGATATATATTATAAATGGGAGATTAACCTTAGTTAAAAAGATATATTTTAAAAAGTAATTAATTTAAATTTAAAGATGTGGGATGTTTTATTAAAGTATTTTAAGTAAATGTGTTAAATTTATATTAAAATAACTTATGGTTATTCTTTAAGTTATTATATGTATTAATTCTTTTATAAACCTTATTAACTTTAAAGTTTGCTTATTATAAATAAAAGAAAGTGTAATAATATTTTATGTTAAAAGTGTAATAAATGATATTATAATATAATTAATAAATTAAATTTTAACTTTTTTATTTTAATTATATAGTTATTTTTCAAATATATTAGCCTAAAAGGATAGTGTAAAAATAAATATATCAATTATATATAAAAAGAAAAAAATTTATACACTTATAATAATAACACTTATAAGTAATATATAAGTATATTTATAATTTTAAAAAAGTTAAATTTAACAAATTTTTTTAAGGGTTAACATATTTAGGATAAGTTAAATAATATCGCCTAAATTATTTAATAATAATATATAAAATAAAAAGGTAATTAAAATTATTTAAATTATTTATTATAATAAAAATGATTTTATAAGGGATAGAAAAAAGATTGTAAAAAAATAAGAAAGGGAATAATTAAATTATTTATTTGAGTAACTTATTCTTTTCAAATCATATTTATATTTTAAAAATTATAATCTTATAGCTTAAAACTTATATTCTTTACTTATATTATTCACTTATTTTCCTTTTAAATTAATAATATTAAGCCATATGGTATAAAAATTTATTACTTATTAATTTATAATAAGTTAAAGTATAAAAGTTTTTAAAGAACTTTATAATATAATTCTTATAAATAAATAGCTATCATTTCTTATATATATAAAAGAAAAAAAAGAAAAAATATAAGAAATCCTTATAAATTTTTATATAAATTATATTAAAATATTTAATCTTAAATTTTTTCCTTTATTAAGTAATAATCTTTTAAAAGTGGTTTTGTTAACATATGATATAAGTTAAAAACTTTAGTAATGTATTTTAATTTAAAAAAATTAACCATTTTTTAATTAACTATTTTTATAATTTTCCTATTTTAAATAATAATATTTAACTAATTAAAATCATTATAAGTAAATTTTAATTTTACCTTAGCTTTAATTATTACGAATAATATATTATATTTTTTTTAATAAACTCATTTAGATTTAATAGGTTTAAGATTATTATGAATATATGACGGCTTTTATAAGTTTAGAAGAAATAATTATTTAATTTGGTTTAATTTTTTTAAAATATTCTTTGCTTAATTCTTAAATAAAACTTTTTTTAAGTAGGTAAGGTAAGGCTATATAATATTAAAAATAATCTCAAAAATATGTGTTTAAATTAATATATTATATTTATTAATTTAAATAAAAATATTTATTAGCTATAATAAAATATAATAAGTATAAATAATAAATAAAATATAATAAGTATAAATAATAAATAAAATATAAATATATCTTACTTTAAAAAAGGGTAATAAAAATATTAATATTTATATTATATAAATGATTACAAGTTAAATTAATAACTTTTATATCATTAATATTAAATATAATGTGATTTTAAAGGGGTGGTATATCACTTAAATAATTAGATTTAATAATGATATTTTTAATAATAAAAATATCTTTCTAATTAAAAACTTTATATATTTAATTTGCTTTAATATATTAATTATAAAAAACTAATTCTTAATATTAAATAATAATTATATTAATATAAGGATTTAAAGATAATATAGTAATAAAGTTATTAAGGTAATGTTAATACTAATTATAAAATAAGATTCTTTTAAACTAATTCTTAATTAAAATATTCGTAAGATTTGTTTTATATGGATTAATCTTTATAAATAAATTTTTAAAAAAAGAAAAAAAGATATGATATTTTAATAAAATATAAATTATAATATTTTAAAATAAAAGAGTTAAATAATATGTAAATTAAATATAAAAATATTCATATTTAAATAGTATGATATTATATTATTAAAAACTTTATATTTCCAATTTATATATATGTATATAAAAATACCTTTTTATTTATTTATATAAGTATTATTAATTAAAAATATATTTGTATTTAAAGCTAAATCTTTATTTAAATATTTGAAAATGGGAAATGTATTTAATATTTTTTTATTTCTTATTATATTTAAATTATTAAAAATTATATTAAACTATTATTATATTTATTTTTTCATTTTCCTTTTTAATATTAATAATAATTATTAAATATTATAATTATAATTTTTAGATTAAAACCTTTAAAGATATTATTTAACCCTATTTATACCTTAAAAGCTAAAAAAAAGGTTAGAAAACCAAAGACTTAAACAAGTTAAAGTTAAATTTAAATTTAAATAAGAATAAGATTAATAAAGAATTTAAAGGTTTAATTAAAACTTAATATTTAAACTTAATAACCTTTTAAATAAAGTAAACATAAAATATTAACTTATTTAAATATATAATAAGATAATTAATTTTATATATAAAACCTTTTTAATTATAATTTTTAATTTATTGAAATTATCTTAGATTTTTTAAGGGGATAAAAATTTTTTTTATACACATTAGGAAATAAATATAATAAGAAATGATTAAGATATAAATGAATAATCTTTTATAAAATAAATATTATAAACTAAATGAAATAAAATTGATTTTAATAATAAGATTAGTTTTAAAATAATAAATTAATTATCTTTATATTTATATAATTTATTAATAATTTTTATCTCTTTATTTATATTAATATTATTTTTAAAATTACTAATAATAAAGCTATTTTAACCTTTTATTTCCTTTTTTAATAATATTAAAAAAATATGTTAACTTTATATTACCTTATTTTAAAGCCTAGCTTATAAGCCCTTATTTAATCATCCCTTTTAAACCTTTTTAATAAAGACATAAATAAATATAAGTAATAACTTAAATCTTATATAAGGCTAAATATTATAAATATTATTAGTTTAATTTATTTAATAAAATAATTATTATATTTAAAACTATAAATATAATTGGAAAAGTTAATAAAGCTTATACTATAACTAAGGTAAAATAATTAAATTAAGGTATAATATATATAATATATTTAACTACAATTAATATTTAAAATAATTGGATTATAATATGTTATAAATAAATATTAAAGAATTTTTAAATGAGTTAATACATTTAAGCAAAGGTATATTATAATTATAATTAAAGTGGTTAATAAAGATTTCATTACAACTAACTTAAACATTTAAAACAAATAAATTGGATTAATGTATTTTATAAATTAATTAAAATAATTTATAGAAATTTATATTTAATATAAATAAGTTAGTGTTAGAATAGGTAATTAATTTATTTAACCTATTAAGCCTTTTAATATAATAGTATTAATTAAAATCTATAATATTTTATAATGAAATGGAATTAAATGGTATATTAAGGTTAATAGTATAATTATATAAATATTTAATTAATATTAGTTTAAGATTTAAAATAAAGTTATTTATATTTATTTAAATTATTTATTTAATATTATTTATAATATTTGGTCATTTCTTAAACCAATTTAATAACTCCTTATCACTTATCTTATTAATTTAATTATCCTTAATATTAAATAATATATATAATAAAAATTAAACCCCTTTCCTTAACATAAGCTTTATAAACTCACTTTTTATTATTAATATTAATATTTTTAATGTTTAAATTATATTATTAAGTTTAAGAATACTTCTCTTATATAATTTTAATAATTAAATAACTTTTATAATATTATTAAAAGATTTTAAGGTTAATATTAATTAGGTTAAATATTATTATTTAAAATATAAGCGATAATAAGGTTAGGAAGGTTGGTATAAAAATTGGTTATATTAAATCAATTATATAAAATATATTAGGTAATATATTATTAATTAAAAGTATTAAACTTAAGAAAAATGTTATTATTTAAATAATAATAAGGTAATATTTAATAATTATTAATATTTTTAAAAGATAAAGAAAATAAAGTAAATTTTAAATTATTTACTAAATTAATATTAAATAAAAGATTAAAAGGATTTAATCTTTTAAAATAAATATTAAATATAAAGAAATTAATTATAAAATATATTAAAAGATTTATATTTTTAATTTTTTTATTTAAGAAAAAAAATTAATATTATTTTGGTTTATAAGTAAATATATCTAAATATGATAAAATTATAAGGCTAACAAGGTTAAAAGATAATGATAAAAAGCCTTTTAATTTATAGTAAATTTAATAAAATTAATATTAAAAATTTAAATAAATATTAAGATTTATTTTATTATAGGCTTTATTTTAATATATATATTAAAAGCTTAAGCTTTATTATAAAGAAATTAAATATAAATAATATTATAAGAGATATTTTTATATTAGAAAAGTAGTAAAAAAAACTTATTTTTTAAAACTTTTATATTTAAGTATAATTTTATTATAAATATATATTAATATTAAATCTTATATATATTAATGGAATAAGAAAAGTTTAAGAATTTTAATGATATTAGTTTTATTTTTGTAATTATTTAAATATAAGAATTATTTGTAAATATATGTTTAATTTAGGGTAAACTATTTAATTTTTCCTTACTTTAATAGTTTTATTATTAGTATTTTTAATGAATTTATTAGTAAATATTAATAAAAATATTATTTACCTTATAATAAATTTAAAAAGTGTTTATTAATGTTCATTTATAATAACTTTAAGTAAAATGAATTATATAATTTTTAAAAATTAGTAGAATAAGATTATAATAATGATAATTAATTTGGTAAATATAAATCAATTTAATAATTAATTATAAAAAGTTATTTAAATAGTTAAAATATAATAAAAAATATAAAGTTAAGATATATTAATTATATGTAATCCAATACTAATACCATTTAAAGTTTATAATTAAATCTTTTCTTTAAAATTGTTATTTATAAAAGATTATTTATCTTATACCTTGCCACTTTATAAAAAGCTTATAATTAATTTATATTTTTAATAAAGCATATTAAAGCTTTAACTAAGTATTTATATAAAAGATAAATAAGATATCATATAAACCTTTTTTTTTATATTTAATAATTTATAAAAATATTTTATTATATTATTCTTATATTCTTATTCTTTATAAAGTTATTTAAATATAACTTAATAAATTTTAGGTATTTAGAATAGATAAAATAATAATATTACTTTAGTATATAATGTTATTTATATATTAATAAAAGGATAATTATTAAATATTTTTTAAAATTATAAATTATAGGAATATCCTTATTTTAAAAACTTAAGATTTATATAATTATATATCTTAGTTTGTATAATAATGTTAATAAGGTGTAGTTTTATATTAATATAAGGTTAACCTTATTATTATAAGAAATTATAACAAAATAGCATATTATTATTACTTTAATGTTTTTAAAATTTATATAGTAGTGGTTTATAATTAAATAGTTTTAAAGGTTTAATAAGAAGTTATTTCATTTTAATATAGAAATAAAACTTAATATAAATAGGATATATTATAGTTTAGGCTAATATTTTTTAATAAAATAATTAGGATAATTAAAAATATAATATAATTTATCTTTTAAAAATTTTTAATAAAAAAGAAAAGGGAAGAAAAGGGGAAAGTAGGTAGTGGCTATATTTAGCTATTTAACCAAATATTAATAAATTATAATATATAATAAATAATTATATAAATTTACTTATATATTTAAATCTACTTAATTAATATTATTAAAGGTTATATATAAAAAGTAATAATTTTAAGTTACTTATATATTAATATATTTAGAAGATTATGTTAAAACAATATAAAGAATAATAATTACCTATTTAAATTATTAATTAAAATATATTTTAATTAATTTATATATATTATTATAAATAACCTTAAATAATATAGTTAATGTATTTAATAATTTAATATTAGCTATATAAGTATTTAAGTATATTTATATAAATTAATTTAGGTAAATAGTTTTTACTTTGTTTTATATTATAAGGCCATTATTATTAAATAAAATAATAGATTTACCTAATATTTAATTAGTTTTATGTTTTTAAGTAATAATATAAAGTATTTATTTTAGCTAAAAATCTAAAATAATATTTATAATAGGAATATAATTTTTAAGTGGTAATAAATATTTATTATTAATATTTAATACCTTAGTTAATAATATATCCTTCCTAAAAATTATTAATGAATTATCTTATAAGGTATATAATTACTTTAAGTAGATTAGGTCTTAGCCTTATATCTTTTATAGTATAAGGTTATATAAGGTTATATTATTTAAAAGTGATAAATTAACAAAAATAGTATTTATTATATTTATATTTTATCCTTTAACTTTAAATAAAGGTATTATAGTAATTTATAATAATAATTTAATAGATTTATATATAATAATATTAAATATAAATGAAATTTTTTTATTTATATTATAATCTTATTATTATATTAAGGATTTTAACTATTTATTTATTAAAGATATTTATATTAGTTTTTAAAAAAGTATAATATTAATAAAGGAGAACTTATTATTAAAGCTAATATTATCATTAACACCAATATTATTATTAATGTTAATATTATTATTAACACTAATATTATTATTAATACCAATATTATTATTAATATTAATATTATTATTAATGCTAATATTATCGTTAAAATTTACTTTAATATTTCCTAATATTAATATAATAAAATATTAAGTAATTATACTATTTTTTTATATAATATTAAATTATAATTAAAAAAAAATAATATTAAATAAATATATTATTCTTACCTATTTTCCTAATATTTTATTTAAAACATAATTTTCTTATAAAAATTCTAATATAAAATATTTTATTAAGATTTCGTAATACTATAATATAAAAGTTAAATAAATTATTAATATATATAATATTATTTAAGATTTAAATAATAATAAATTATAAAATTAAATATTATCACTTAAATTTATAAGTTAACAATTTACCCTAACTTATAATATAAAGATTAGGGAAAATAAGCCAATCTTTTTTACTAATATAAAGGCTAATAAGGATAAGTTAATTATTTTTACTAATAAAAAGGTTAAAAAAGATAAATTAATTATTTTTATTAATAAAAAAGATAAAAAGGATAAACCAATCTTTTTTATTAATATAAAGGCTAAAGAGGATAAGTTAATTATCTTTACTAGTAAAAAGGTTAGAAAAGATAAATCAATTTTTTTTACCAATAAAAAAACTAAAAAAGATAAACCAATCTTCTTTACTAACAAAAAGGTTAAAAAGGATAAACCAATTTTCTTTATTAATAAAAAGGCTAAAGAAAATAAGCCAATTTTTTTTTACTAATAAAAAGGCTAAAGAGGATAAAATTATTAATAATTTTAATAATATTAATAGGTTTATTTATAATAGATTATTAATTTTAATTTAATATATTATTATATAGGTTTTATATATTTTATAAATTATAATATTTTTTATTAAACTTTAAAATATTTTATTATTATAAAGGTTAATAATTATTAATTAATTATATAAATTAAGCTTAATTATATTAATACTATTTTTAATTTTTTAAATATATTAAATAAATTTATAAAATTATATATTTTGAAAGATATTTTATATATTATATAAGCATTTTTTAATTATATAATTTATAAATTAATTATATAAAAAGGAATTAATTAAAGGGACTTTAACTTAAATTTTAGCTATTATATATACTTAAATTAACTTAATATAAAGATAAATTTAGGTAAGTATATAATATATATATTTAGATTATCTTTTAATTAGTTTATATACTTTCTTACTTATTTTGCCTATAATATAAAAATTATATAAAATAATACAAATATTAAGAAATATTATACTATTAATTTATTTAAATAATAAGAAATTTAAGATTAACTTTTTAAAGTTTTTCTATTTTATATATTTAAATACTTTTAGAATTTTTATATTTATTAGATTTAAATCCTTTAATAAATTATTAATTTTATACTAGGCTAACTTAAATTTAACTTATTATTATTTCTAATTAAGGAAGTTTTTTTCTTAAATTAATATAATTATATTTAACCATTTTATAATTAACTTATCATTTATAAAATTAATTAAGGGTTAGCAAAAGCATTAAAGATTTTTTAAACTAGGATTTAATATATACATAATAAACCTTTTATAATCCTATTATATTTATTATATTTATTATATTTATTTGCTTAATATTTTCTATTATACTTACTTATTTAATATCCTTTATTATATCTATTTATTTAATATCTTTTACTATATATTCATCCTTTATTAATTTTAATATATAAAATTAAATATAATAATTTAGGAAAATATTTTCAAATAAAATAAATACTATTTAATATAATCACTAAAATATAAATAAATTTCTTTATATAATATCCTTAAATCATACTTATTATATTCCTTTAAAAACATATAAATTATATTTTTTTAATATTTATCTATAATAATAGAATAAGACTTTACTTAAATAAACTATTAAAAAGTAAGGGAAGATAATATACATTAAATTACTTAAATAAATAAATATTAATTCCTTTATTTTATTTAAGATATAAATAATCTTTTTTTTCTTAAATTTGATATTTATTATTTACTAATTTAATAAATCATATTAACCTTTATTTTTAACTATTAACTTATAACTTAATTTCACCTTCCTATTTTTTATTTCACTTTTTAAAGCTTAGAATAATATTATATTTTTAACCATTTTCATTTTAATAAATCATATATTATATATAAAATAATTATTTAAAGATAATTAAAAGTTAATATATATATTTAATCCATTAAACTACTTATTTAAATATTTATATATATTAAATATAATTTATAATTAATTTAATTTTAAATTAAATTTATAATTAAAATTAAAGTATACTTATTATTATATTTACAATTAATTATAAAATAAAACCTCCTTTAATCTTAGATTTTTTTAAGCAATTTAATAAACCAATTACCATTAAGTTAAACCTTTTAACCAACATAACTATACCTAAAATTCTAACTATATTACATCATTTATCCCATTTGTTACTTACTTAAATTTACACTAATAATTATACTTATTTAAATCTTTAAAAGCTTTTACATTAAATATAATTTAAGTTATTAATTTTTAAATTACCTTATTTATTTAATAAATTTCCTTTATAAAATAAGCGATAAATATTTCCTTTACTAAATATAATAATTGGTAAAAATGTTTTATAAATTTTTTACTTAACTTAAATATTAAAGTTATAATATCGTATAATATGTTAATAAAATTATTATAAAAAACCTAGGAATAAAATAATTAAGCCTTAATTTTCTAAAAAGCATATAATAATTATAATTAAATATTAAAAAGCTTTTTTATAATAAGTTTAATATTTATATATTTTTTATAATATTGTAAAAAATTAATCATTTCTATTATAATCTTATTAACTTTATAATTAAACTTACTTAAGTAAATTTAAAGCTTAGCTTAAATAATAATATTATTTATTTAATACACTTTTTTATTAAATAGGTTATAAAGCTTATTATATTTATAAAAAATATTTTTTAATTAATAAATCATATATTTAACATAAAGCTTTATTTTATAATAAAGATTTTCTAAAAAATCCCAAATTAAAGTAATGTATATAAGGATTCGTTGCTTAATTTTAAAGCTAAAAATTAGGTTTAATATAAAGTCTATTATAATAAAATTTATAATAATATTAAAGCTATTTTAATAATTAGAATAGGATATATAAATAATAGGAAAAAAAGAAGATTTTATATATAATTATTTATTTAAAATAATTTAATATTTAAGTTAAAAAAAAAGAAAGGCTTAATTCTAATGTGATTAAAATAAAAGGTTAATCACCACCTAAACAAAAGTAAACAAGATTTTCATTATTATAAAGGGTATAAATATTAACTATGGTTAAATATAAGGTAAATAAATATATAACCTTAAGTAAAATATTAATTACTTAAGTATTTATATGTGTGTTTCCATATAATTATATTTACTTATATAAAAAGAATAATCCTTATAATAAAAGTTTTATTTATTTTTATAAATGAAAAAGATTAAACATTTATAAATATTATTAAAAAAATAAATACCTTTAATATAAATATTATAAGAAAAGATTTTTAAATTTGCCTAAGTGTTTAATTTAATAAATATATTAAGTAATATACTTTACTTTTAAAAAATATTATAATTAAAAACTAAATATATTATAATTTAAGGTTATTATGCCACGATTAAGAAATAACATAAATATTTATAAAATAAAGATTACTTAATGGTATTAAAATAATAAGTTCTCCTAACATTAAATCATTAATAAATTTTAAAAAGAATATAATTTTCAAACTTTAACACATTCTCTTTAATAAGCTATATAAAATTAATGTTTATATAAGAATAAACAACATATTAACAATATTAAAGCAAAATTTCGCACCCTTTTCAAAATAGGATTAAATATATTTAATATTATTTATCATTTTAAATAGGAGTAATTTAAAATTAACCTTAAATTATAATTTATTAAATATTAAGTAATAACTTAAAAATTATATTATTATAATCTTATAAAATATACCTTAAAACTTTTAACACTTATTTAATATTATTTCTTTATAAAAGGCTTAAAAAATAATAAAATATTAATTAAATTGTAGTATTAATATTAAATTAATATCTTATATATTCTTTTAATTTAAATTTAGGTAAAAAATAATATAAATAAAAGGATTTTAATTAATAAAAATTAAATTTTATTTATAAAATTGTTAGAAAATTTTCTTAATAATTATTAATAATATTTAAATATATTAAACAACTATAGGAAAAAATATATTTATAAACTTATTTATAAAAATATAAAGCTTTTTTTATTAAAGATAATAATTTAAGAAGTATATTATTAATATTATTAAAAAGTGGTGGATTAGTAAAGGGAAATTAAGCTTTTTATATAAAAAGAAAAAAAATTTATCATTTCTAAGCTAAATTATATATAATTTATAAATGGTTATTAAAAATTTTAATTTATTAAATTTAAAATATATAACGTAATTAATATATATTTTTATCGCATTATATAATATAAAGTTTACTAATTTGTTTCTTTGCTAGTAAATATTTTAAAATAATTCCTTATTATTATAATTAAGTTAAAATTTTAGTTATAACTTATTTAAATAAATTATAGAATTAAATTATCTTTTATAACTTAAGCTTAATATAACCTAGTTAAAATTATTAAATTAGTAATAAAAATAGTATATTTAAATGGTATTTAATAAGTATAAAGCTAAGGTAATTATATTTTAAATTTTTATATTTAGGGAGTAAATAAAGGAAATAAGAAAATTAAATAATAATAATAATAATTATGTAAGGGAATAATAAACCATTAAATTATATATATTTTATATATATATTAAGGTTAGTAAATTAATATTAACTTTAAATAAGTATATTTTAAAGATTTAAAGGCTTTTAAATGGTTTTATAAAAAAAATATAATTAATTAAGTTATTTTATATATTATTTATAAGGAAATTATATAATATAATATTAAGGAATTTGTAAAAAAGTGGAATAACCATAAGATTAAATATTAACTAAACAATTTTTACTTAATTTTTAATTATATTAAAACTTTATAAAAAAATTATAATAAAATTAATATTTAAAATTAGGGAATAAATATATTAAATATTTTAAAACTATTAGTTAAGGCTTATAAACTCCTAAATCTAATCTATTATTATAATTTTAATAATTTTTTAATATTAAAGATATAATAAGTTTGTAATAATTGGTTTATAATATACCTATTTAAAAATCTTACAAAAAATTAAGCCTATTAACCTTATTTTAACATTTATATAACATTAAAAGAATATTTAAAAAGATATTAAAACAAGGGAAGGCAATTTAAGTTAAATTATAATAAACTATTATATAAAGGGGTGATATAATATTATTAATAATTATAAATATTATAAAAGTATTTGTTTAATATATTAGAAATAAAAAGGAATAATAAAAGAAATGAAAATAAATATAATAAATGGTTAAATATTTTAGTATATTATAATAATTAATAAATATATAATTATATAAATTTAAAGTACATTAAATATTTAAATAAACATTTATAAATATATTTTACTAATATTATTAAAACTATATATTATTATATAAAGCTTATTATATATAAATAATTAATTAAATTATTTTATATTAAGCTAATTTAAATATATTAATAAAAGCATAACTATTTTTAACCATTTTAATTACTATATAAGTATAAATATAAAATATTAACTAATTAAAGTTTTTAAATAAAGCTTTTATTTCCTTTAATTCTTACCTCCTTTAATTTTTACCCCTTTTAATTCCTACCTTTTTTAATTTTTACTTTTTCTAATTCTTACCTCCTTTAATTCTTACCTACTTTAATTTTTAATTTATTCTTATTAAGTCTTATTAATATCATTAATCTTATTAGTTAAATAATTAAACAATTATTATTTATATAAATTTTAAAAAAAACCTTTTAATCTATTTAAATCTTAATATTATTTATAAATTCCCTTTAATATTTCACTTTTATCACATTATATAATTATTTAATTAGATTTTATAAGTAAAAGAAATTATTATATACTTTAATATAAACTAAATAAAAAAGTATAAGTTAATATATTAAATAAGATAATTATATTAAAGAAATAAATTAATATTAATACTTTAAAAATAAAGCTTAAATTATTAAATTAAAATTTAAAATCTTAATCATTTATTTTATTATAATTATTTTTAAATCTTAAATTATAAATAAATAAATATATAAGGTAATTTTATATTATAAACTAATTATTTATTAATAATTGAAAATATAATAAATATTTAATTATTATTAATATCCTAATAAAGGTAAATTTAAGTTTTTTACCTTAAATATATTATTATTTTTATTTAAATTTAATTATCTTAAAAAGAAATATTATTAGTATATAGTTTAAATTTAACTATAAAATTAAAAAGATAACTTAAATTTAAATGTAAAAGGTTATTAAAAAAAATATTAAATAATATATATATATTAATAATAAATATTATAATTGAAATTTTTAAATATATAAATTACCAGATTAATAATAAAAAAGATATATAACTTAGTTAGGTTATAAGGTAATTCCTTAATTAAATAATAAAAAGGGAAAATATATTATTAATAAAGTTAAAAAAATCTTTAAAATATATATTAATAAAATTAAAAATAAATTTAAAAAAGATATTATAATTATATAAAATATATTAGCTAATAGTAATAAATTATATATATAAAAGCATTATAATATTATCAATAAAAATTAAAAATACTTTAATATTAATAAATAAATGCTTAAAAAGATATAATTTATTTAACCTTTTAAAGCTTATTATATTATTATTATATTAATATTATATAATTATTATAACTTTAAAAATATTATATATATTTATATAGAAAATATTTCCTTTATTAAATTTATTTAGAAATATAATATATATATCTTATATATGATAAGTATATATTATGTATTATGTTATTAATTTTTAAGGTTTTGGCGGGTTGGCGGTTTCTGTGGAATGGCCCACCGTACATCGGGTAGGCAGCCGTCCTTGCAGCAAACCCCACAGCTCAGCTACAAGTAAGGTCTGCGTCATGGGAAATATTGCGAGCTGCCTCCCCTCCCACCTGTCAAATGCGGAAATCTTTCAGCTGGAGCAATTAATGAGATGTCATTTATTGTCATAGGACTTAAGCGCATTATACCAATGGAATTTTTTGTAATGTCGCAATTACCGAGATAATAAAACGGTCGTTTGTTATACGCGAGCTTTATAACGGTAACCTTCATATAGATTTTGCCGTTTTCCGAAGAGTTGGTAGGATGAAGACGGAAGATGCCATGTCTATAGGGGAATGGCTATCAGCTAAAGAACAGCTGTCTAATAGCTGACATCTATTCCCCTATCTGGTGGCGTTACCTCAGCGCCCAACTTCATGAAGTCGTGCTATACTTTTTAATTATATTATACGTAGTTTTATTACATTTTAGTTTTTTCAACTTCCTATTCGAAACGAAATGGATTCTCTTCTCTTTTTTGTTAAGTTTCCAAGCATTACAAAGTTAGTCACTTGTCGCGGGCAAACTGCCTGCAAGACGAAAGACTGCCTCATGCAACTAGAAAAAGGGGGGAGGGCGGGGGGCTAAATATTGACAACCTTGGTCCATCCTTTTCTATTTTATCACTGGCTACCTAGAGATCGGTCATACCTACTCACCTGCCAGCCTGCCTACATATGTGGCGATGTATGCTATACTTTTCAATATAACCTGAAAGTGGTTTTACGAGCACCTATCGAGACGCTGATGTGACATTAAGCTGCATCGCAAGGCGATCTATTAGGCACTCTCTACGCCATGGAATCCAGATCTTGCTATTCATCTCTTGCGAACTTTCCAAATTCACCTTTTTCTTCCCTCAAACACTTCAATTACTTCTAAATTTGAGCACCGAGATATACATGAACATCGCGACGCTAATGAGGTTGAGAGTAAAGCATTAACCGTTAGACTTTCCCCAAAATCTTCCAATAAAGCATTCATTAGCAACGAGGCAATGGACCCGATGTCAGCAATCGGTCTTGTCGGCGCAGTCGCCGGCATTGCAAACATAATTACTAAATGCATGAGAACCCTTTTCGATCTCAAGTCACGATATAATTTTATTGATTTCAAAATCGACCTACTCCTAAGCCAGCTATCCACGTTCAAGGCCGCTCTCAACGAGATAGCCGATTTTACTGCAAGCAGTCTCCCAACTTCGAACCATGAACAGCTTTTCAGCGACATGTCAATCACATTGCAAGGCTGTGAGGCCATTATATCCGTACTCGACAAGCGTTTGACGTTGTTGGAGCGTAACAAGTCTAATGGACTTACAAAACGGAGTAAGGTCCGTTTTCTTTGGGACGAGCCTACCATAACGAATTATCAAACCATTTTAAATAACCAAATGAATGCATTCAACCTCCTTCTGACCGCCCTACAATGGTAAATATCGTGGTGATCGATTAAACAAACGGTGACTAATCAGGAGGTACGTAGTCGCTCGAGTTCTGAACAGAGAAATCAGCTCCTTGCAAAGGAGTCTCGCGACATATTCAGTCGAGTCAAAGATGACACCTCGTCTCTACCTTGGATAAAGGACTCAAAATCGAGTGGAACTCTTCACAGTAATTGGATCCAAGACCTCACCTCATTAGGCACTTCGTTCGCTTCCGATGGCACTCTTGTCTCGTCAAAGGCATATCGGATGTCGACAATACGTGTGATCCAATTCGATGCCAATAAATACAGAAGCTGTAGGGCCAGTAAGATGGTATTGGATGAGCATCACAACCCCTCCGCGAACTCTTCTAAGATAGCAACACCCAGTGAAGATCCTCCGCAGCGCCGTGGGTCTCAAACGTCTCAATCACCTATTTTTCAGAAGAGCGGCAAATCTAACTGTGCACCACTGCCGTTGTCCGTACGCGCTAAGATATCAGTAACGGAGGAACTGTCTCATGATGCAAACCAATCCCACTCTAAGACGACAAATATCATAGATAGTCCTAAGATCTTGAAATCACAACATGAGCTATCCAGGCACATCATTCCAGGGCCCGAGACCCTTTTTGATGAAGTCTTACTGGTAGATTCAAGAGAGCAGCTCACAATGACGACAGCACAGGGTCCCAAAACATCCAAAAAATTATGTCTGGTCGGAGTCTCCGGGAGCGGCAAGAGTACTTTGCTCAAATCTCTTTTCGGGCAGTCGTATTATGACAATTTGATGACATTATATCAGGGGAACATTCAGAAACATGCTTCAGCCTGCATTGAAAATCTGCTTGATTTCCTTGCGGACCTACATGATATCTCTGAAACGCAGTACGACAATCTACACGAGAAGTACCGTAGGGTTGGTTCTCTTTTATTGCCTACGTCCACCGAAGATTACCTGTTCCCAGACACTCTCTATGATAGAACTATTGAAACTATGGCGGCCCGAGGGGTCAGCCGGCTTATTCACGACTGGAGAATACAATGGGAGGTCCCTAATATACGCACCTTGTATGGCCTAAGAACATTCAACAATGAAGCAAGTCCGCAAGAGGCCGAATAGTAAGTCATGATTCCCTCACCGAACACTACCAAGTCAACCTTTGGACATGTATGCTCCCCTCCAATATCTGACACGCTCTAGCTTTCTCAACTCCTATAAACGCATTTCCCACAAACATTACACTCCCACCGTTGAAGATATCCGGCGACTACCAATAATGACCATAGGTCTTACCGAGCATCCTATCAACTTCGGCAACGTAGTATACAACATTGTTGATCTCGGGGGAGCATGGACAGAACGCAGGGAATGGATCCACGCATTTGTCGATGCCGAAGTCGTTATTTTCACGTTTGACATTTCTAGCTATTGTATTGGTCTAATAAAAGGCCTAAAATCGGGAAGGTTGAAGGAGCAGTTCATGATCTGGGAAAGTCTGATAGCCCACCATACGCTCCAGAAGGCTAATTTCATTGTCATCTTTACTAAAGCGGACAGGCTAACCTTTAGCCGGTTAACAAGATGGCGGTTTTCAAGCTATTTCCCGGACTTTCGAGGAGATCCAATGAGCGTCGATGATATTCTGCAGAATATTAGCAGGAAATTGGCATCCATGTGGGATCGCACCAAGTTTAAAGAGCGCAGTCTCCAATTTCGGCGGTGTAGCATTAAAAGCAAGCCTTCTGAGATACGCGATATGATTCTCAAAGCAGTTCAATCAGCGAACTCAGGTTGATTCGAATTCATTCTAATTGCACAGACGGATCCATCATGGCTGTTGGATGGACAAGGTGTGTTGGTGTGGTCAATAGAGATGCTGTACAGCAGTGTGTATGTGTCTAAGTTGGAGGGCAGATCTAAGTATGTACAAGAGGGGAGCCTCTAATAATAGTGTGGTTAGGCCATACGATTACCTAATCAACCAGTGGATCGCGTAGTGGATCCGACAATGGCCCACCGTAGCTCACCATAAAAACGAATTAAAGGGGCGCGGATTTCATACCATCTTCCTATGCTACTCGATATCTCTCATCTCTAGGTCGTCGTTTTCGAAATCTTGATCTTCCATCGCATCAATAGCGTAAACAAACTTCCGTTCACCATCATCATCAACCCGTGCAAACCAACCCATGCGGAAAGCTTTACCTTGGAAATGTTTTTCTAGCCTACTTTCCGACGTCCACTGTGAATTCTCTGGGAGATTATGGATAAATGTCGAATCGGCAAATAGACTAGCCACTGCAGCAATACTCCCAGGAGGCTTAGGAATGGCATGCCGATAACCCTCTTTCTCTGAACGCCATATCACAAGCATGTTTAGTAGTAATACCAGGACAAGGATTGTTATCAATACATATGTCGTGGCAGAGTGTTGGACCACACGACGTCCGGCGTAGTAAAGGTCTGCTTGTGTGTTAGGAGGCCGGGTCGGAGGTTTCTGCTGTACAAACGAAGGGTCCGTTGTCGTATTGTCGAAGCGCCGCCGCGAACCGGCTCCGCTACTGATCGTTTGGGCCCGTAAAATACCATGTTGCTTCTTGATTGCTCCTATAACGTCATCCTTATGCCCTTCATCACCAAGCCACTCTATGGGTATGGCGTACCGCGACGTGAGCAACGTCGCGAAAAAACCATTAGGGCTAAAGTTAGACCTCATACTAGCAGCCTTCGCCCCTGATAATAATTGATATATCGATGTTGCGTTCACTTCTAGGGGAATATGTACTGCCGATCCTTCATTTACGACAGGAGGTTGACTTTCTCGAATCTCAAGATTAGGCCCAAATAGTCTCGTTGAGACATTTACCTGTTCGAACGATTCGTCGCAGACAAGAACTCCCGTGTATGAAGTAGGGCCCATCAATGTATCTTCCCCAACATCTGCACATGAGCCCCACGCATAGGCTGTTGTCGGTATTCCGCTCATTAAGTATCTGCCGTTACAAGTTAAAGGGATAATGGATAATGTTAATGCAAAGGGGTATTGCTGGCCGGAACATAAAGGCACAGAAGTTGATGGGCAGTCATAGTGTTCCTTGTTGATGTCGAAACTGAAATTTGTCGTCCCAGCAAAGTATGAGCAGTTCAAAACTGCTCTAACGGCCTGGATTTCCGCAACTATCTGGGAGTTTGAATCAAGCGTACTTGAATCCGCCAAACTTATTCGTGGAAAAGCTAGGTCTTCGTATGTCCATGGTGGATATGACATATTTCCCGTTAGAATAGCCAGTCCCGACAAGTAAGAATTATCAAAACCACTGTTACTTGAAGCGATCCATTCATCCTGCTGCATCTGTACTTCTTTCACCATGTCTAACGTCTCGACGGAAAAGAGGCTCGCAGTAAATATAGGTAATAGGCCGCATAGCAAGACAACAGTCTTGGATGCGGATATGGTGTAATGACGGCCTCTTGTCGAGTTCCAGAATGTCCTAATGCCAATTTCGTCTATGAAGGACATGAAAAGGCCCCTAGACGAAGATTTCGTCGTTCTCAACTCCACAAAGGGTGCCAAGCTGCGAAGTTCAAAATCGCATGAGCTCAGGTAGAGTGATAAACCGACGAAACATGCGGACGGGATTAAAGTCCATAGATAATGTTGTAATTCATTATTTATAGCGATACCTATGCCGTGCGAGGTTATCGAGAGATTGAGTAATACGGGAAGGCTGATGAGAAACCCAAGAGTAAAGATGATGGCAACGGTACGTGAAGCTGGATGTAGAATCCACGGTTGATACCAAGAGACGTCTGTGCAAATTTTATTGGCAGGTAGTTTTTGGTTTTCGGTAGAGATTTCGTGCTCTAATCTGCAAATTTGGAAATTCGGAAACAGGGGTATCTCAGCTCGGTGGATGACAGTAGTATAATATGCCCCTTGGACGACCTCTGAGATTATTTTCATATTTGATTGGCCATGGCCACGAAGCCTATTAAGAAAATCGCCGGATTTTGATAAAAGAATGGCCAGTCCCGCGAGTGTCCGTGGCTCTTGGGGTACGAACCCGTCCTTTGGAGCAGTTTGCCAGACCAGTGGTAATGTAAGAAGTATCGCCAAGCCAAGCAGGCCTACCATCGCTTGGCATATTGGGGATTGGACGACGACTCGATTGAGAATCTCCGTTACAGACCCTGTAGTTTGGCCTCGCGTCGCATTACGGAGATCATAGTGAGCTATAAGCGCTCCGTGGTGGGTATGGTAGAGTCGCATGACTTGCTCCAAAGTGAAAGGATCTAATAAGTCTGATATCAAAACTTTACGTTCTGAAATGAGCCTCATTCCAACTTCGAAGGGAACCATGGTAGCATTATCAGTTGCATCTGGTATGAAGACCGAATCCACTTGAGGACTCACGAAGTCAAATGGAATATAACTTGGGCCGTACGTCGTTATGCTCATTTCAGTTCTCCAAAGGAAATCCATTAGTGCGCCGCCAATACCCCTTTTTGCGCTGCCTGGGAAGTCACTGGCTGAGAGTATGCCTTCTTTAGAAGTAACGATGAATTTGCTGATTGACCATGCCACAGTGCAAACCAATGCCGTGCTGTCATAATGAGATGTATTGCTTTGATCATCCCATTTCGAAGATATGACCAAAGCCATGAAAAGTGGCCGCGAAGAATTGGTTTCCATGACTGGGTCTTCTGAATAGTAAACCAAGAAATAACCATCAGCATGGATGTAATTCCCAACCCTTAGTGTTCCCGTCAAATTCGTATCCTGAATATTCGATGGAACCCGGTAGGCAAGTAGTGCACCATACTGGGGGTTTGTTGAAGTAGTAATTGTTGAATTAGAAGACTCGCAATCCAAAGAGACACTGACTCCATCAGCAATAACCGATAGCTCTGTTGAATTGTCTACCGTCCCTAGAGCCTTCTCAACGTCGAACTCCTGAAGCGCTATACCCGGAAGGGTGAAATTAGGGTATGTGAGACCTACGCTCCACGACGCTCGTTCAGCGGTATATGGACGGAGATCATATTGGAAGTCGTCTGGCATCTCTGGAGTATGATTAGAGAACTGATCGAGTAGATCTACTGGCACGCCTCCGTGTTGGAAGGTAATGAGAGTGGTAGCGAAGAGGCCTGATGTCAAAATAATTAAAATTCTCAATATCGTAGACGTTAAGATAGACGAGAGGATTACAGAATGTCTATTTTTGATCGCACACAGAATGGCCTTGGGCAACCACATGTTAGTGTAGTCGAGAAGGATGGTACGCGACGAATTCTCGTGCTTATGCGCCGGAGACCTCTGTGTTTGACGTTCATTCTGTAAGATAACCCATGGTATGTATCGGCAGGCTTGATATTCGATCCTAGCCCAGAATGCGAGAATTATGGTGATAACTAGGTAGATAAGTGAGATTTAATTCATGTTTTCTTTTCTTCCTGTGTACATACTTGTCGCTGGAAAGAGTGCCCAAAGGTAAAACAGACTTTGGTTGGCATCTGATAGTCCACCATGCCGTCTAGAGACAGTATCAAGGACTTCTAGCACCACAATACCTATCAGGAATATTATGTCTAATGTCACAATGACACGTCTTCGAAGATAGTTAGGTCGCCATCCGTGAGAGACAGGGCGCTCAATTAGCGGCTCTTCGTCTCGTGTCGTAGGCTCGCTTAGCTCGAGCTCAGGGGCTGATTCTCGATCGATGTCTTCACTCGCTCTATTAAACGCCTCATACTGGTCATGTGTAGAGCGTCTTGGTTTGGGTTGCCCGCCTGACAAAGAACTAACGATAGACTGCGTCGGCGCATGGTTGTGCGATCCACCAATCTCCGAAAGGGGGACCACAGTATGGGCTCCAAACTCAGAGCTTGAGTAGGTATTGGTCGTCAGCCTATTATTGCATTCATAAGGACGGCCTTCGAAAGATCCATTCGCAAGTTGATTAGTTTGATTCATCGCTAGAATGGTGCCTGTTCCGGTTTGATAGTACACGTCTCCAGTTTCAGTGACAGTTAAACTTTATCATGATAACGCTCTAGTTTATTCTTACCACCGTCACGAATTATATCTACCTATTATACTACAACACAGTAGGGACCTATATCCCGTTCTATTTTTGACATTTTCTGCCTAGTTACATGGCACAGTGAAAGGTCGAGTCTCATCGTTTCACCAAGATAACGAGGGTCGCCCAAAGTACAAATGTCAGCCAATGCGACTGCGAAAGCCCATCACCATGATAAGTTACCTAAGTGACACGACGGCATCGGTTCCCCCGTTCTAATATCTATTCTATATATAGTTATATTTAGCCCATCAGTCGTGAGTAGAAACCCCCAAAATGTGGCGCAGAGATGAAACGAGCCCCCAGGTGCCAAGGTCACCAGGAAATATGCCTTGACCGAGGTAGGGGCACATTCTCTATATTTCAACAAACAGGTAGGTATAATGATGAGGTAGACACTGCAACTCTGCCATCTTCGTTCGTGGCTTTGCCATAAGTCAACTCGCGACTCCTTATCCCCTATTATATATTAGGTACGTTCTCTAGGAGCGTATCATTGGCACCGCACCCTTTCCGAAAACCTCAGCACTGCCATTGAATTTCATCTACCTAAGACCGAGACTAAAGTCCTACAACTTCCCAACTAAAACGCAATTAAGAAACATGCCTAGAATTTCGACTCAGTACCTATCTTAGGTAAATAGGTACCTAGGTAATTACTGGAAAGACAACCTCAACTTAGTATATCCTACGTGCCTCGGTAGTATTTGTCGCGAAGAGACAAGGCTTAGATAAGCAAAGGACTAGGTAGACCATGATGACGACATCACGCATCTCGGCCAAGTAATTTCCATTCCCACAGTTCGTGGAAGATGTCACGATCTAACCTATTCGATGTCGCATCAATTGATTCTTATCCTCTATCCCAATTAAAGCATTCGAAATGGCACCCCGCACAGAGGAAGAGCTCTCAGCGTATGGCATCATGGACCCAGCTATGGCAGATGTGAGTCTCGTGTCATTTAGTGGCGTCTCACAACACATTCCCCGCCTATGACCTCCCCTACCTTCTGCTCTACGTTCACTTGGGACGAGCATTTAAATCTCGGGAAGACTCGCCGACATAACAATAGGCACTAGCCCGTTTCCCCATCCGCGACCCACAACCCTCGGATCCGTATTTCGGGGATGAGTCGCATTCAGCGTTCCGTGCACATCGGGCTACGACTCTCCGCGAAAAGCATCATCTCCGGTACATTCCAGGGCCTATCCCGGACCAGGTCAGCGAAGAAGATCGCAAGATCCCTGTGCGCGATGGCGCTGAAATTACAGTGCGAATCTACCGCCCCGTGAAGAAGCCGGCACAAGGAAGCCCTTTGATTGTCATGTATCATGAGGGCGCTTGGAGCATGGGCGATCTAAGTGACGAAGAGACCAACTGTCGACTCTTCAGTCGCGATCTTGGGGCTGTATGTGTCAATGTTGATTATCGGTGAGTTAATTGTGTGAAGTGGTGATTGATGGCAATGAGAATGTCTCCTTGACACACAAGAAAATACCAGGTAGCTTAGGTCCTCAGATATAGCGACAGGAACTAACAATACTTGCGTGATGATAGGCTGGCTCCCGAATACCCCTTCCCAGCTTGGATCAACGATAGCTGGGATGCATTGAAATGGGTAAGCATATTTCCATCTCTCAACTCCTTCTAATCCACAGCTCCGTCCACTTACGGTATTTTTGGCCAGGCAGCAGAAAACGCAACGTCAATCGGTGCCGACCCATCCCTCGGCTTCATCATCGGTGGTGGTTCGGCCGGAGGCAATATCACCGCAGTTTTGGCGCACATTGCACGAGACGAGAAGCTCAACCCACCATTAACCGGGCAGTACCTCTGCGTACCGGCGATAATGTGCTTCATGCCACCCGCGCTAATCTCGCCGCGATACCGATCGGAGTACATTTCGCACCCAGACATTACCGCCAATAAGGATCCCGTGTTAAAGATTAGGTCCGGCATCGAGTTTGCCGAATTTTTACACGGGTCACTAAAGGCGACGTGGACCGATGCACAAGCTGTGCCGTTTCTGTATGGAGCGCTCGACGATGGACACCGTGATTTGCCGCCGGCGTATTTTCAAATCTGTGGGCTGGACCCGCTAAGGGACGAGGGACTGATTTACGAAAGGGTGTTGAGAGAAGAGGCGGGAGTAAAGACTCGATTGGACATATATAAGGGATTTGGGCACTACTTCTGGACGAACTGGGCCCAGCTAGAGAGGAGTCGCGAATTTGTGCAAGACACGGCCAAGGGTGTCAAGTGGTTGCTGGAGCAAAAGTCATGAAATACGATTCAAGTACCTTATTGTGAAAAAAGATATAATATTGTTGATTAGGTACTTATAGGCACCTAAGAACACATTGGTGCCGAATTTAGGTACCTACTTAAAAGCAGGGTAAATACTAATGAATTGAGAACAAATCCACGAGGACATCAATATCCGTTTAGCGATCAGACTATATATAGTCCCCGTCGTAGTCAAGTCTATTCTTATTTGAAATGTGATCTTGATTGATTAATACCGAGCAACGAGCCATCTCGAACTCCGTTTTTCGGTGATCAATTGCGCCCTTGTCATCATGCGCACTCCGTGAGATTCGGGGCGCCTACTTAGCACCTACCCAATGCAGTAATTAAAGGTATCGTCCGCCGGAGGCTGGAGCCGTGATTCGCTGCTCCGTACCTAATTTCTAGCTTGCGGCAGACAGCATAATTGGGGATCTCGGGGACTCTGGCGAGGGGCTACGTCTCGGCATTACCTACCTAAGAGTGATGTAATGGCAAGTCCTACATAAAACCACGAATGACGCAAGTAAAACTTCAAGATGGAGGGGATTGCACATCATCCAGAGCAATCTAGGTAATTGCCTTGGAATCCTCGAAACCATCTTCTGGGTATAGCTTCACCATTGAAGGGGGTGAAACCGAACATGGCACCCGCGGAAAAATACCCCGACTTGACGAATTTCAAAGCTTTAAGGTGAACTTTCACACGACCTATGTCTTACAAGGTGGCTATTCTTATACTAACACCCACAACCCACGTCTAGCTTCGACTGCTACGGCACGCTCATCGACTGGGAAACCGGTTTCCTGAACACGGTACGGTACCTCACCTCGCAGCTCCCCGCCTCGCACCCACTCAACAAGGAGCCGCCCACAGAGGCCATGAAGCGCCTCAGCGCCGTGACTAGAACCTACGAGCACAACCACCCCACGCTGCCCTACAACGAGATCCTCGCCGAAGCCATCACATCCTTCGCGCGCGACGAGCTCAAGCTGCCCGGGCTCCCGGACAGCATCGCCGAGCCCTTCGGCAACTCGCCGGGGACATGGCTACCATTCCCCGACACCATCGGCGGGCTGCAGAAGCTCGCGAAGCACTACAAGCTGGTGATCCTGTCCAACGTCGACAACCAGAACATATCCGCGACGCTGGAGAAGCTGGCTCCCGCCAGGTTCGACGCCGTGTACACGGCGCAGGACATCGGTAGCTACAAGCCGGCGCGGCGGAACTTCGAGTACTTGTTCGGACACCTGCGGGCGGACCTAGGCGTGGATAAGGATAAGGGCGAGCTGCTGCACGTTGCGCGCAGCTTGGTTGCTGATCACGTGCCCGCGAAGGAGCTGGGTTTGCCGAGTGTGTGGATTTCGCGGGGCGGGGACCGGAAGGATGGGTCGGGTATTGGGGGTGATTATGCGGCGTTGAGGGATAAGGTCGCGTTTGGGTGGCGGTTCGATACTATAGGTGACTTTGCTGATGAGGTTGAGAGACAGTTTACTGCTAAGTCGATGGTCTCGTAGGGGGTGGTTAGGAGAAAAGAAGGAGAACTTGTGGGATGAGAAGGATGGGATAAATTGATGCATCTAGGAGCCGCGGTATGAGCATAGGAGAGCAAAGTAAGAGTGAAAAGGATCACTCATAATTCTACATAATAATGCAATAATTCTTTATATATACGACGATTTACTCGTCAGACACGTTCGCGCCGCGCATCCTTGTATCTCCATCACCATCGGTATCGGTCCCTACATCCTTACCTCCCGCTCTCCCTCTACTCCTCGCCCGTCCACGACCATAGCCGCTCCTCCTCTTCCTCGGCTCCTCCCCAGAATCCCCCGCCCGCCATCCCCGGCGCATCTTAATCGTCTTCAGGAACCCATCCACATGTACAGCACTATACATCTCATCCTCGCTATCTACTTCATCCATCGGAAGCCCTCCTACAGTCGTCGGAGTCGTAGCGTCATCTCCCCCGCTCTCAGACGCAGTCCACCCATGCACCAGTTTCAAATGCCGCAGCAAGTTCGCCCGCCGCGCGAAGCCCTCCCCGTCCGCGGCCCGCGGGCAGTCTCGGAAGGAGCAGAGGTAGGACCCCGGCGCCGCGGAAACGGATCTGGATCGACTGCGAGCCCGCGGTCGCGAGACGCTTCGCGAGCGTGCGCGTCTTTGCGAAGACTCGGCTTCGGCTTCGGAGGTGGCGCCGGGTGCTATGCTCGTGGTGCGTACGGAGCCCCGGTTTTGCTGTTCGTCCTCATCTGCGTCTTCTTCGAGGAGTGGTGGTTGCGGCATCCCGGGCACGTATGCCGTCGTTTTGCCCAAAGGAACTTTCCGACCGGGCGCTGTTGGGCCCTCGATTAGGGTTTGTAGCGCCATGCTCTGGCCGAAGAGGTCAGCGCATCGTCTCGCCGCACGATCGAGTGCTGCAGCTGGGAATCCGGCGAGTGCTGCTGCTCCGAGCACGTCTCTCCAGTCCCGGAGCCCTACGCGCGTTTTCGACGGTCCGGGCCCCGGTCTACGACGCTTGCTGTTGGCAGAGGTTGAAGAAGCTTGAGAGGGAGATCGGTTAGCTCTTAATATCGTTCTCTTCCGTCGTTTGGGTCTCCCGCGGCTTGGACCTGTGGTCTCCTCGCCATCACCGGAATTTCCACTCTCGCTTCCGACTTCATCTGCGTCTGATTGATTGGATCGAGGTTCCAGTTCGGGGTCGAGGTCATCTAAAAAGACAGGTATCGGTTCCTTGCGCAGTCTCGCAATGCGGATCGCAAACTCCCGATCAGTTTCGCCATCGAGACGAGGGTACGTTTTCCTAGGTCTTCCTCTACGCTTTTTAGTAGCATTGCCTTCTCCTTCAGTTGTTGCAGCTTCTTCTGGAGGCGCTGTCGCCTCTCTTGCTCTTGACTGAGCTCGTGAGAGAGTACGTGATGAAGGCCCCGGGGGTCTACCTATCCTCCTGCCTCTGACAGTTGGGGTTTGCGAGCGCTTTCTAGATGGTGTCCTACGATTGTTTGGGTGCGAGGATTCCGATACTTCTGAATCTCCCGAGTCTGATTGGTAGTTGATCGTAGCTTCCTGCGCATTGTGTAGGATCGTAAGCGTCGTGTCTACCTTAGCGAGTATGTGCCGAGCCGAAGGTCGCAAGAGACTATACGAGAGGTCATCGTCCGTAGAAATTTCCGGTCTCAGACGCTGTTTCTTAGGCGACTCATCTGGAGGAATTTCTAAGGGTGGGCGCCCATCTACATCCATCTTCTCATCTCCGCTCGCGTACTCGGGTTTAACAGACTTCGATCTCGATCTGGATCTGCTTTGTGATCGGCTAGTCGCAGATGCAGACGCCACCGTCTCATCATCTGTCTCTTCATTTTCAACCCCTCCATCATCCGAGTCCGCTTCCTCATCGGACTCAGTCAACTTGACCCAGGGCCTAGCATTAAATTTCTCTTTGGCCGCTTTCAGGATCTCTCCGCTGATAATCTCCTCCAGGACCGTGCTCGGCATCTCGCGAACAGGCTTTCTGAATGTAAATCTCTCATCCGGGTCATTCGCTAGACTCTTCGCAATGTCCTGGGGCGGCGGGACCTTATCCGCGCGCATAGGCCAAGCCGTCCATGACCGCTGTGGCAGCCAGTTGTCCGACTGGATGAGTTGACCTGTCGCTGCATCGATATCCTTGTTCTCGCGTTAGCTTCTGGGTGAATCAATCACTCAATCAATCATTTACTCAATTCCACCCACCTTGCCAGCCACCGGACCATCTGGTGGAACCCCATCTTTTGCTTTCTTATATCTTTGCTTCAGCGCAAAAGCGTTGTACAGGTGCACTGACAGATCCCGGTCGCGAATCTCTTTAAGCGCTGTCAACGTATCGATCTCCTCTCGGTTGAAGTGCTGCCATGTCGACTTGGGACCGCGCCACCTGTTAGGTCGCTCATCCTCTTCAATGGAGTACTCAGAATCGTCACCAGATACATCTTCGTATGATTCATCCGCTGTGGATGCCATCGCATGGCCGTCTTTTTAGAGTCTGTTTGAAGAGTAACATTGACTGATGGATTGATTGGGAGTTCGGTGTAAATGGTGGTTTAAAGTTGATGAGGGTGAGGGACAAGTTGCTAATGAAAAACAAAAATTTTAATCTCTACTTAGGTAACGGTAAATGATCGATTAGAGCACAAGGTAAAAAGGTAGAACGCGACGCTATTCACACAGCAACACAGCGCATTTACTGATCACATGTAAAAGTCATTTGAATCTTACGAAACTATTTTCAATAGTATTATTGGGACATCTACCAAAAACTTTCCAATGTAACCCTTTACGCCTTTGCCTTAGCCTTCTGCTTCTCCAGTTTTCTCCTCTTTGCCCTGAGCTTTTGGTCCTCAGCGCTCTTCTTATTGTTGGTATACTGCATCTGTTCAAACAGCTTTCTCTTCTTCTTGCTAAGCATACCCTTCGCCCTCTCAAGCTCTTCGGCTTCTTCTTTAGCTGCCTTGGCGAGCTTCTTTCTCGCCTCTGCCTTGGCCTTTGATTGAGGGTTCGATGGTGCTTGCTTAATTGGCTTGCCCGTCAATTCGGCTTCGAGCTCTCGCTGATACTGCAGCTCAGCGGCCTGCTCATCGTCTTCTGATTCGTTCGCTTCTTTCTCGTCTTCTGAGAAGCCTCCGAACGTATCATCGCCAACATCTTCATCTTCATCCTCTTCATCATCGGATTGAGCAATATCCATGCTATCGGCACCGTTTTCGATCTGCTTAACAGCAAGATCATCTCCACCCTCTTCGTCTTCATCCACCTCTTCCTCACTATCTTCCAACGCTTCGCCCTCGGTCTGTTGTTCTTCTAATGGTATTGTGGGATCGTACGCTCCTTGGGTATTTTGTACGAATGGACTTAAATGCGGTGGCAATTGGGCACCAGGAGCATAGAGATCTGGTCGCTTCATTTCCCCGTCATTTATACTGTCCCAAACCCATTGTGGTTGCACGTAGATTCGACCAGGCATCCTTTGATTCGGTGCAAGTTTCTGTGCCGTCTGGTTGTCCTCGCCATCTCCCTCTTCGTTCATCGCAGCCTGTATGACCGGCCGGTCGACAATCTGATGCGTGATAGATGGGTCACGTTCGTTGGTAGTGTATGCGCCCTCACCTAGTGTAGCATCCCAGCCAATGCGCTTGCAGCCGAACGCACGAAGGATGAACTCAAGTGGTTGTCTTGGGGTTTCCCGAGACAAGTAGAATGTGCAGTTCGCAAACAGCGACTCGGGTTCGTTACCCGAGTAGCTAGGCTGAGGCAAAACATCACCACCCGGCGCAGCGGGCTCGAACTTGTCGATTGCATCAGTCGGAACCTCTTCTTTATCCGCTTCATTCTCGGTTTTATCTCCGTCGACATCTACTTCTCTCATTTCTCGAATAAGCTTGTTCACTTCGGCTTGTGTCTTTGGATCTGGGCCAGTTTCCTTCTCGCCGTTCGTCAGCTGCTTCGGCGCCTCATCCGAAATAGCACTTGTAAGATTGCCCTCTAGCTTAAAAGCGCCGAGCTCACCGGCTTGCTCATCCTTCGCCTGGTCGAACTTGGGCGGGTATTTCAAGCCGATAGAAGTGTATAGTCTAAAGTTGACAAAACCCAAAAGGGTCATGTAGAACTCGACGAAAGTGCCCATAATTCTGAAATCAACATCTCCGACAACTCTCTGGTTGAATTTGTATGGGACTAGCCACAGGATGTCCTCGCCCTGGATGCTCGCCTGATAATAGATACCCTTGATAGATAGGAAAGACTTGCGCAAGCTCTGTGATACGATCAGGTAATGTTGGAACTCAAGGCATAGTCGCTCGCAGCGCGCGATCATCTTAGCAGGGACGGTAGATGTGGATGGGAGATTTGCGAAGAGGAAGAGCATAGAAAGACAATCGTCTAGATCTCGGAGAGCATCGACGAAGGTCGGGTATCGTTCTCGGATGACATGATCCAGAGTATATCGAGGTTTTCCTGTCTTCTCAGGTCTGGCGGCATTGCGCTCAAGACGGCTTGCATCGGTAACATCGCCACGACCAAGCGCTCGGGATATCTTCTTCTCGAGGACTTTCTGTTCTCTGAACTTTTGTAACAAGGGCTCATGCAAAAGATACTGGATATCCTTGGCGTAGTAGAAGGTGGTAGAGGCTGTAGAGCTCTTGGAAGCCTTCTTCCTGTTCCTAGGCTCCCGTGGGAATATTCTAGAGCTTCAGTTAGAAACTTCCATCTATGCGACCAATTGTTGGACAAGGCAATGATTTCCTTACCCTTTCCAAATACATAGCTTTCGGAAATCTGGAAGGCTGATCTGGAGTTTCTTCACAGCCTGTGTCCGAGTAATGTAATTTTTGGCATTTCCAGCCTCTCCCTTCTTCTTTATCCTACCCATTTTTTTGGGGTAAATTCAGTTGCCTCCTACTGTATCTTCGTTAAGAATGCAAGAAATCTGGTCGACGCAGCTATCAACAAGCTCATCGAATAAATGGACAAAAAGTTTCAGGCCCCACCAATCTTTTTTTTCTTGCAATTGTTCGATTTGCCAGATTTGACCGCTTTCTGGGGTCCGGAGCTAAACTTAAAAGTACGCTAGTAGGGCGTATCGATAAGACCCAGCCTGCCAGTAATACAGCGAGTGCCCATTGAATTGGAAACTCGCAGGGGGTCCCTCAAAGCACCCCTACGCTAAGGCTAGCAAAGTGTCCAGCTGGAAGGAGCCAAGAAAGACACGGGATAGATTGCCGATGTGTTCTTACCCAAATTTGAAGAATCCGAACAACGAACGACGAAAGAACAACAACATCGAACGAATTCAACTCAGACCTTCAAGTCTAACTTGAGCTAGAAACACAGAACCATCTTCGACAATGGAATTGCATTATGAATCGCGGTAAAATGCATTTCCAGGAGACAGCCGGTCTTTATGCCGCTGCTGCTCTACTGCGACTAATACTATACGCTGTCTTTCCTGGACTTCCAGATCTGTTGACTGACCGTGTCGAAATCTCGACACCGGTAACGAGTTTCAAGAGACGTAAGGATGATACCCTCAAATACCAATGAATTGAGAAGCTCATCGTCTCTGCAGTGCAAGAAGGCTTGTTCCTGTATAATCATAATGTCTCGCCATACGACGGCGGCGTCTACCACCAGGCGCCATTACTCCTCCCGCTCTTCTCCCTCCTCCCCGACCCGTCGAAGTATCCCATATTTGCATATATCCTGTATATCATAGTCGACATACTAAGCGCCGATGCGCTCTATAAGATTGCGGAATCGGGTGAGGCGGGCGCATCGAGATACTTTACCTCAACCCGCAAGGAGAGAAGATGGAGCGGCTACATTGTCGCAGCCATGTATGACCTCCACATGATACCTCTTTAATACCATATAGCCTTATACTAATAGTAATCATGGACAGTTTTCTATTTAACCCGTTTACGATCGCAACATGCATGGCTCGGCCGACCAATGTCTTTACTACATGCGCCATCCTCCACGCAATAGCAAAGGCTGTGTCCGGGTACCCATTTACCGCCATGCTAGCGCTCTCGTTCGCGACATACCTCTCAATGTATCCCATCTTACTTCTGCCGCCGCTAATACTACTCGCGTACGACCGACAGCACCCTTCGAACAAAACGTCATCCATGCTGCAATTTGCGGGCGTCAATGTCCTGGTAGTTACCATCTGTCTTTCGGTTCTGTTCGGGGTATCTTACCTCCTCACCGGGTCCTGGGAGTTCATTGCCTCCACTTATGGTATCCAGCTAACGCTGACGGACCTAACCCCTAATGTCGGACTTTGGTGGTACTTCTTCGTCGAGATGTTTGATTCCTTCCGCGCTTTCTTCCTTGCCGTATTCTGGCTACACCTGTCTTGCTACGTGGGCGGACTCTCGATTCGCATCCGCTCGCAACCCCTTGCCGTGCTAACAATACTGCTTGGCATATTTGCCATCTTCAAGCCTTACCCCAGCATAGCTGATACGAGCCTATTCTTGGCCATGGTGCCGCTGTTCAGACACGTGTTCCCACTTTTGAGATACTCATTCGTAACCGCGTCTACTATCCTCTATTCCACGTTTCTCGGTCCGGCTTTCTATTATCTATGGATCTACGCTGGTAGCGGAAACGCTAATTTCTTCTACGCAATCACCCTCGTCTGGAGTCTCGGGCAGAGCTTACTTGTAAGCGACCTGACGTTCGCGATTCTCCGGGACGAATGGGAAGTTGAGCGGCCTGAGATGATTGGGAAGGAAATCCGACAGATCTAATAGCTACGTCGTGGGAGTTACCTTTCTCACATCCATCCCGTAGTTTTGGTAGAAAACTCGGTATATACCATGTACGAGGTTGACGAGAAATATTAGAGGATACCATGAATATCATAGAAATATAACAAAACGCCCTCTTGGCACTTACTCTCGATACCTTGAAACAACAAGTTAGTAATTCCACACCCCCCATACTGCTCTTAAGCCCTCGCGGTGTCCTAGCTCGCTTCCAAAGTTTTAAACCCCTACACTCTTATATCTACAGTCTCAGAAGGCTTAAGGAGAAGTATACAGAGTAAAGAAAGCCAAGTAAACAGGAGCCAAGCGGGATGTAGAGTAGCAATCCCCTGGATCCCTAGAGGAGCAAAGGACAATACAAGAACAAAAGGCCCTAGCAATCTATCAGGTGTAAATCTCAATGTACCAGTACCAGAAAGGGTGCTGACTTCAATATTCCATAAATATCAAACATATGAGCACGGCGGAATACATTAGTGCTGCGCATCCACGCCCACGCAGAGAAAGATCGCAGACAGGATCGCTCACATATCATATCATATCATTCCCTTCCAGTAACGCGAATCAGCAGTACGACAGAAGAGTAAGAAATCATCCCGAAGCTGTGGATCAGATCCCCCTAGAACTTCGATAAAACTAGGTCTTACTCATCCATGGTATCCATGAATCTATCAAACGCCACTAAAGGCACGAGTGCGAGAAACGAAACACACTATCTAGCCCTAAAATATTACAGCTGAAAGAGCATTCCCATGGTACCATGTGTATTCCTCACCTACTATATGGAGTTAGTAAAAGTTATAGTCAATGAAGGAAGAAAAAAAACGGAATAACGGACAACGAAACTGCACCACTGGTTACACCTGCCCGCACGTTGGGACGAAACAACATTTACAATGCAGAAGGATGCTCACGCTATCATACACGCATCTTACGTGCTTCGTATGGATTGACCGAAGGATTTATCACAGAAGGAAGGCGTAGAATTGCACATGGCACTGCATGATGCCCACGTGGGAATTATCCTTAACGTGCAATAAATTCTCAATTCGTGGTATCACATGCCCAACACCCAATGAACCTTAGGTGCCTACCATCCAGTCTTTGATCATTGCACTCTATAGATCATTCATCGTCTCAGCCGCATGATCCCCTAATTCGTAGCCTCAGCTCAGCTCATCTCAGCCCATCCCATCCCATCAGCTCGTCAATTCATTCAATCAGCCCGGTCAGGAAGCTCATAATCCGATTCGTCCACGGCGTACATATCTCTTCTAGGCGGCTCACCAGGCAAAGCCGTAACTTCAACAGCGACATCGACGGCGGCCCCTTTATATACGGTATCCTTCCTATTCGCAAAGCTCTTAGGCTGTTCCCACACTGGCAAGCCATGCAAAATGGATCCAATCTCGCCGAACTGGTGCAGGCCGCTCTTATTATCCTCCCTCGCCGCTTCGAAGCGGTGCGTGCTCGCCCCGAACGGCGCCAACGCCCTAAAAAGCGCCACGGCACCCAGCGCGGCCAGACTCGCGACGGCTCCCCCGACGGCGATAATCAGCTGAGACGGATCTCTCACGTCATCATCACCATCGTCGCGTCCTTGGGCGCGAGCGTTGATACCTCCCACGCGCCACTTCCGCCATCCATGCCCGACGCCTGGCACCGCATCCAGCGATCCTTCCGCGAACCGACCAATCAGGCCGAGGGTGCCCCTCGCCGCGGGGTCTCTCCAGGGCAGCTCGTGACCGAGCTCCAAGGAGCGCATGTCCTTCTCGAACGCCGCTAGGCGGGCGAAGGATCGTTCTAGCGCGTTTTTGAGGATGGCGTGCGGCGTCTGCACGCGCATCAGCTGCAGGTAGCCAAGGGCGAGGAAGTCGATCGACGACGGCTTGTCATCATCGCGTAGGAAGAACTTCTTGTCGCCTCGAAGCTGGTCTAGCACCGAGAAGAAATCCTCCGCGAAGTGCTGGAAGCGGATCGCTGCTGTGTGCTCGGGCTGCATGGTCCTGCTGGGACCTAGTCGGTCCCGAAGGCGTAGGAACCCGGTCGAGGTTGTTTCAGCTGGTCCGCTGGCGGGTGGTTCCTGTTCGTCGATTTCGGCTGCTAGGTGCCCAATGCCAAGGTGCTCCGCCTTTTCGATGGCAGCGGCGCGGATGGCCGGGGGTACGGTCCACGTGAGCGGGAACGGGAGTAGCGTCGAGTAGGCGGGCCGGGTGATCTCGGTCCATGCTCTCGGCGAGACGTAAAGCGACATGGCTAGCAAACCAGAGCCGCGGGTCGCCAGAAATGAGGCGCAAGCCAGGGAATCGGCCCTCTGAAGCGGTGTGAGGTCATCGTCAACGCTCAAATTACCATGTTTAGCAAGGTACGAGACGATGTCCGTATACCCAGAAGTCCAGGTACCTTTGTGATTCAAGGCAGGGAGACGGTCTGCGGGACGTTTGATCAGCAGCCAATCTCAGGTTTGAGAGGAAAGATCTTGACGTGAAGATCACGACATCTGTTTGATTAGGAGGGATTGGGATGGGGCATACAAGCTGGACTAATAGCAGCGTCGTTGCTGGCGATCAGGGTCCAATCTTCGCGGGGCACAAAATAACGGAAACATGCGATGGCGGCTAGACACTCGGGCTCGATGGAGTCGAGGCCGAAGGCTGGACCCCAGACATACAATTCCAAAGCCATTGGGTAGAAAAGAATAAACAGCGGTGGCTGGGGTTAGCGGTGCTGCCGTGTTCAAGGCTGCAAGAGAAAGGCTGCAGAGATTCGGCCAGTTTGTGGGGATCAGATCAACTTGATTCTGAAGCGTCCAATAGAAAAGCTGAGTCGTGTGATAAGGCCATGAGTTCGCGGTCGTAGTAGTGACTAATGCACCTCAACCTTAAGCGTTGGCAGAGTCGCAACCGGGAAGCATGACGGAGCGTCTCGCTTGAAAGTGAACCACGGTGCGTTATGCGCTCGGGTGCTCGGGTCGCAACTATACCCTAGCTCACCTAGGCTGCCTAGGGACAAATTTCATCCAGGAGCGTGATTACACTAGGGGGATCTCGTTATCCGATTTGAGCTGTAGTTGCAGTCGATCGTCCCGCTGCTAATCCTGCATTGATGAGCTGTGAACCTGTTAATCCGGGTTTAATGGTGGAAATGTCGAAAATGTCGAAAATCATCCCCAGCTTTGGTTATCGCTTCGTTTCAGGGTCTGGGGGCACGTGTTGATAAGCGCAATTAATCCATGAGGTTTCTTGACGTCATTATACTACTGAGGCAACCTAAGACAGACGGCTGTTATCGGCCGGTTGAGGTTGGTTACATAGGTACTTCTACCAATTTCTCAATTCCCCATGTTTCAATGTACCTACACTCAACATTGAAATGGCAGAATGGTACTCTACATAATTAACATTCAATTCAATTGCGTTGAAGGTAAGGGGAGGCTATTCTCGGTTAGGAAATCCAACCATCCTATTCCTATTCCTATTCCCATTTCCCATTTCCCATCCTACAGTACATTCCCTATCACCATTATTTCCCCAATTCTTCCCCCAGATGTATTGTATTCTTTTTTGCCTCCCCCTGATGATCCAGGGGGTGGCAAAGAAAGAGCACATGGGACGATGCTTTTGATTATCGGATACGACACTAATCAAAAAGAAATACGCTACGTGCGAACCGGTAGTACCGGTACACATGAACTATTCGGGCCAAGATCAAAATACTCTGTAAGCGACAAGCCGACCCTGCGGTTAGTCTAGCTGTCTAGGAACGACAGGTGGGGATGAGATGGATGAGACGGATGAGATTATCGGACTAGTTTGGTCGCTTATGTCCGCCTGCCCGAGATGCTAATGTGCTAAGGTGCTAAAAAAGTAATTCTGATACTAATAAACATCAACCTCTCAACTTTTAGACAAACACGTAAATTGAGACAGTCTATCGGGTCTGTTCGTTTCCGTCTGGGCTTGGCGAGACACGGGACCGTCTGCCCGATAACGACAACATGGTGAGCGGGGGTGAGAAGGCAGGAGAAAAAGGAGAGACCGGCCACGCTGCCACGTTTCTCAAATAAAACACAAGCAATCGGACAAGTGACGAAATTTTGACCTAACCAAAATGAAAATCTCCCGCATCTGGGATTCCGTGCAGGCAGGATGGCCTGGATGGGGTCACGCGGTCCGTTACATGTGCCCTATGTCGTCTCCGTCTTAGGGTTTCTTGGGTTGCATATTGTGAATTTCCAGAAAACCTGGAATAGGAAATCCTACGAACACGAAGGGCGGGCTCGCAGGCTCGTTGAAGGGCCCCGCCCCACTCCGCTCCGTTCTTCATCATGGCCGCGGAAGATTCGTTCCCCTCGTGCGCAGTTTGCCTTATGCAGTTGGCCGTTGGTTTCTTTTTTGGACTTCGGCATGCGAACTATTAGTTCTCTTGTCCTACCCTTTGATGCTGTGCCGCTCTCGTCCAACATCAGCTGATTAGAATGAATATCTGTTGTCCGACTCGAGTAAAGTGAGGTTGAAGTAAGGCAATAAAACAACCACCATTATCGAGATATGGAAGGACATTCTGCTTACTCCTTGAGTGATAAGCGAACTTGGCTGCTTGGGAAGCGATATGCCGAGCCACTGTCAAGAATGGATACTTCCCAACGAGTCATGACAGGCCGTTGATCCAGCTAGGAGGGACAATTGGCCATGCCCACGCTTAATAATAAGCCTCCTCTGATATCAAGTAGAATATCCACTCCATTAGTTACATACCCACCACACTGGTCCCATAGACACCCTATCTGCCTAACCAGGTAATGCGCTTGTCCCGCAGCCATCCCACATGTTCGGCGTTGGGATTTGTTCAACGTCTAGTTTAGCCGGGCGATGTGAATTGTGCGCAGCAGAATCAGATCCCGATGAACCCAAGACAACGGCTCGAACTCTGTTTCTAATTGTTACTGTGTTATCGTCGAATCATGATGTCTTATTCGAGCAACTTGATGCAAGGGAGATAGATATGGTCGACGGCCGCAGCATCCCCTCTTTATTATTCTTCTTCTCCCTAGCGGGCCGCACGCACGAGCCGCACTTGTCTCAAACCGAGAGTTTGGGTTGAAAGAAAAAAAAAACCCGTTCCAATTGTTCGCATTTTCATGCCCAGGATGCCTAGCGGATTAGCCCTGGATTCACCGACTTTGACGCCCTTACGTCCCACTCGCTGTGACAAGTCTCGAGACATTGACTCGCGTAATCGGTTAGCCCTGCGTGGGGCCCGGCTTATAAAAAAATTGCCCAAAATGGGTAACCACTGCATGAAGCTCATGAGAACAACGCGCGATTCCAACCGAGGGCAGGGGGTGAGACAAAAGGGCTAACTTGAGAGCAAATGAGCTTGTGGATAATAATTGCCGTTAAGGACAGTTTTGATTACAATATGACTATTCCAGTGCATAGCGCAGTAGTGTAGTAGTATGAGTAGTAGTAAAAATAGTTCTCTTCGCGTCATTCAAATGGGCCAGATCGCTTCAGTGCTGATCTCCCCGGTATCATTCATGGCTGTTCCGTAGGCCATCCCCAAACCCATTCCCGTGTTCATGAATTCTGCCACCGTCCTCCCGTGGGGGTATCCAGCGCATGCCGTGGTCGTTCTTTTTTTGAGGAACGATGCCACGGCAATGCTTTCTCTATAGTACAGTTGACGACGTTAAAAAAGAGGAAATGCCATAAACACCAGGGGTGGTCCAGTAAAGAGACCCCATTTCCCAACCATGAATAACTGACAGCTTTCCTCCCATGCTCAATGGATTGAATGCCCAATATTAAAAATAGATATCCCTTGTAAATAGTACAGATATACCGGCCCGGGTAATGATGAGAGAATGTACGACGGATTGGTGATCCTGAGCCAGCTCTGAAAGACGCGGAGCAATTGTTGCATGCGAAAGGCAAAAATAGGATGATCGAGGTGCGTATTCGACGTGGTACGTTGGAGGCTTCGTAGTGGCATGGATTGATTCTGCAGTATGCCGTTCATTAATGTCGATGCAGGGTTCGTGCATGTGTGCGCGAACGAGTGAGGTTGTAGCGATGCCAGGGGGTCGGGAGCAGGAGGAACTTTTCAACGCATGCATGACAATGCAACGCCGCACAACCTGCGATCACTTGCATACCCGAGATGCACCTTTTGATGAGTCGAGAGCTGGAAAAGGGCAGAATAGTAATAGAGAGCGGAACCCTAGGAATTCCTCCCCGATGGTGGTGCGTTGTCCGATAATCTTAGTTGCCATAATTCTATCCCTTGCTGCTTCTTTAGAGGGCATTCGGTGCCCCCTATATCGATCTATATCGTTGGCGATTGGCACTTGTAGGCGAGTCCAGGAGACTCGAGTGCAATGTTCGTGAATAGCACCAGCTTAGCCACTCTTGGGTAGAGGAGGCAGAGGTCGGCTGGGCGGGGGACCCGGGCAAGGCGGGAGCTGAGAAGGTCGTTGAGAAGACATATCGAACTCTGGGGTCATGGCGGCCATTGTGATAGTTGTGGGGTTTATAGAACCGGTAAGGTTAGATGTTATAAGTGCTTGTAAGGCAGAAGCTTTGGAGGCTAAGCTGGTGGTAGAATATTCAAGTATGAATGCGATTGCTTTGCTTGTGGTGCTGTTGGTCTGTCAGGTGAACTTGAGATCCGTCGAGATCCTGGGGGGGAGACGGCTGCCTTATGTACGATAGAGGCCTTCTTGCGAGATGAGCAAGATACCTGCCCATTCCAAGGCTCAAAGTAATATTTACTAGTACGACACATTACGGAAGTACACCGCTAGACTATGAGTACATAGGTCAACAGGTATTGATTCTTAATCTCTCAGTAAGATTAGCATACGAATTAGGCATGGAGGTACATGTCAGGCCGTGTCGCAAACCTCACGAGCAGTGACAAAAATAATACCCCCAACCCTACCAAGGCCACAGTGACGCAGCCCAAAATGGGAACAGGGAATACATGTACATACGTACTGTAAGAGCGCTTGGCGGGCTTGGACCGGGGTGGCCTGTGAATTTGATATGCATGTTGTGTATCCCCCATGGAAGAAAATGAAACAAGCATAAGCCCCTGGCAACCCTGTCAATTCAGCATGTGCTACATTATACCCCTGTTCAAGACATTTTGTTCAATGTACTGTACATTCGTGGCGCGCATAGTCGATTAATTGCACCTGAAATTGAACACTACCCGAAATAGCTGGCTGCGCATTACCAAACCGGGAGAAGACTGGTCGGTATTTTTTTTCTGATTTTTTTCCTAATACTTCGTAATTATGCTGGTCCTCATATTGCCTACGGACCGGTGTTTATTTGTTATTATTATTATTATTATTTCCCACCCTTTTTGTTTTCTCTTTCCAGCGGTCAGTTTTCCATGGGAAAAAGAAAACAAAAAAATGACAAAGCTCAATCTCGGGAGCACCGCATAAACTACTGACCATAGATCTCTCAACCTCGGCTTTGAATCCACTCATTAACAGTAGAAGAGTGATGAGTAATAACTCCACCATATCATGGAAGACTCATAGAACATTAGAAGTTTCCACTTGATTGTCGTGGCTCCACAGACATTAGGGACAAATCTTAAAGAATTTTCGAGTGGGATATTACGCTGGGGACGAGATTTCACGATCCAGGTCAAAGCTTTTTCAACCAGGGTCAGTGGGCCTTTCATTAATGGATGGGCTACGTATCGAATGTTGGCGTTGCGGTGAAATGAACAAGAAAAAAAAAGGTGTTCGATCATATCCGCTTCAGATGAGCGCCGACGACCCACTGGGACAGCGATCCAGGCTAAACAAACAACAGTTCCAGACTCTCAGGAAGATGAGATTTAACAGTTAAGGTAAGCGGTCATGTCTTCACAAAGCTGATGTTGCTTGATAACTCGGTGCCGCTGAATGTGAGTCTCATTAAGGTGTAGCGCGCCGCGCTGGTAATAATGGGATTTCCTATTTGATGAATGCCGAGATCATGTAGGTGTAGGTACCTTGCGACGTTAAGTAGAACTTGATCATTTTATCAGGCATGCAAGGAGAGAGGTCAGCTGGCCTCGAAACCCTGAACGACATCTGACGAAAGCTGGTTCAATCCCTGCATTCCAGCCCTAATTCCTGCGGTTTAAGTGGTTTTTTTGTGCTAAGACTCGTTCGGTTAGCTGCTGGTTTCGTGCTCTATTGGCCCAATAATGGAAGAAAGAAGTAAAACCCGATGATTATGACAGCAGCCACGGGCGATCTTCCTTAGGGTCATAGACTCATGATGGCCTGGACCTAGCCTTGTCTCTATAAAAATTTAAGCTTGTCTTTTTTTATGAGACATGGCGTTCGTGTACCTGAATTTCGCGCTTTAGTAGCGTCGGAATGTCTAATTGACTTGTATCGGGAGCTAATACTATCTAAGCTCTATACTGAATGGCGCCGGGCAGTCCGGACGCGTGGATAAAATCTCAAAGCGCGCCAGTTTCGTTTTTCACGGCCAATGGCTTTTAGCACCGAGCTGAATATCAATATCTCGATGGCGGGAGAAACAAAAAGGGCCGGGGTCAAGTTGGTAACTGGTATCTCAGCTGATAGGCACACAACATCAGGGGTAATTTTTCGCGAGCATGGGGTGCAGCAGCTCTTACGCTCAGCTCTCTTTCGTGTTTGGGGTATAAGTCGAGTTACATTGTCATTTTGATGTCATTGACATCTAACACTTCAGCGTGATGTGCGACACTGTGGGTTCATAGTACGAAGTTAGAACTAGTAGCCTTGCTCTAGCCTCTTAGGTGGATTTTCCATGGAGAAAGGAATATTCTACTCCGAGAAGGACGCCGATGGTAGTCGGACGAAGATACCTTCATTGCTACCCTCGTCAAGCATATCACGAACTTTCCTACACTCGGAACAGAATGGCATCGAATACGGCGGGGTTTTCCTGGAGATTGGGCCGGTATGCCTACGTGAGTGGGAATTTAGTTCAAGCCTGAGGGTATGACTCATGATGTGTTGGGCGTGGCCCGTTTTCGACATGGTCGTAAAGTAGGCCGCCGTCGAGCGATAATGCCGACAGCAGAACTGCGTAGGGCTATTATATTTTCAACTGCCAGGGCATATTCTCTAGTAGTGAATACCTAGAATAATACCTAACCCTAGGATCCATCCTTCTGCATTATGTTCCTCACATGTTGACATTGTTGAACATCCCACAGGGCTGATGAAAATAATGCACAAGCAACCCCGTACTCATTCATCAGTGCGTATGTAGCCCCTGTTAAATATCATACACATGTACCTAGTATACACCAACCTCCAACTCGACAATGTCGTGGAGACCACGAATTACACCGCTTTTCACGATTCGCTAAAGGGGGTACGTTCACGGCAGAGGAATTCCTACGCACAGAGAGAACTGGAGTTGCCGACATTTCCTCAGCGCGATTCTCATACGGTGAGAAAGTACTGCAAGATGTTACAGTTAACTTGATGCAGCAATACTTGCGTGATACAACCCACCCACAGTGACTTAATATACGCTACTAAGTCTCAATATTATCGATTCCACTGTAACTTAAAATAGACATTCAACAAAATAGGCTTCATATATGAAATAATATAGGCCATTTAAGGACAAACATAACTTGTATAAGACACATTCTCCGTGCACAATACGAGCTGACAGTACTTTAATGGAAGGTCATTGACCTCCATGAAGAAACATCCCTGAAACCGAGAAGATCTTCTCTATGGTTAAGGCCAACTTGTTGAAAGCCTCGTTTTTTTGCGAATAATTTCCGCGTTGCGACAAATTCTAGCATCAGTCGGCGAAACGGGGCGAAGCTAGCTTCGGCCCTTGACAACCAGGGGACAATTTGTCAGGCGGTCAGGGGCAGGCCCTGATCTTTCGCTTCTGTTTGATTAGGGTGGGATCTAATTTCTACTCAAAGGTTTTCTAGAAGAATTCCATGAATGTCTTGGCCTTCTCCCCTTTCTCAATGACCTCACTGTCCCCATTTAGTCCCCATAGTTCCACTATATCTGAGAGTCCTGAATCTTAACGAGGTCGTTTCACTAAATTTGTTGAAGATTCGGCAGATACCGTGTAGCAAAAATGGGACGAAAGCAAGGCAGAAGATCGACCCTCAGACTCCGTCAAGGCAACAAGAAATGTGACGAGAGTACATACATAGTAGTTTAATGGATGCCTTAGCCTTGGCAGACGATCAACTTTATTACCGATTCAGGGCATATCTACATGTATGTAACTAGGATCGTCATCGAATGTAAGTCGCATATTGCTGCCGTGACAGTCATCTAGCGTATGCATCAGGCTCTAACCCTTAACTTCATTCGGTACTAGGCTTGCCAGGCGAGGCAAGTTACCAGCACCTTGGGTCTGGGAAATCTTCACTGGGATTCAATGAGCCACTCTTCCATAAGGTATCCCTAAATCAATTCATGCCCTCGTAATCGGATGAAGTTTTGAATCCTCCAAATATCAAAAGTTCAACAGCAGCCGTACGGAAGAGTCGGTTTGTAAATGAACGGCTGCATTTGAGTAAGCACCGAGAGGCCATTGCCTCAACCTAAGGACATTCGGCGAAAGCATTGAGCGAGAAATCCCTTGCGTGGATGTTACTCTCGTCATAGGTATTGTAACGGCAAAGCGCAAAATCTCGGCAAGTTTTGTTACAGTTGTCAGCTAAACCAACGCTTGGATATACCTCATCCATCAGCATCACCTATATGCATGGATGTCATGCTGCAGACGCATACTTAAATCCTTCGGAATCTCTCAGACATTTGAATTGACAAATCAAACTTATCAGGCTGCAACCCTAGTTGCTATAGGTATAGTACGACCACGTGAGATATGTATTACAGCCTTACAACAATGTCGCGAGAGTCCATGCATGTGCGTGAGTATAAGACCTCCAACATGATAAGCCATGGCGCGCAGTAGCTCGATCCCTCAGTGTTAGCGAGGCTGAGATAGCGCACAGATAAAGACAGCCATTTGTATGCACCATGGATGTGGGTGTGTTGCAGATATGCAAGCCGATTCTAGCTGCAGATTCCGTCCCTTTGGGGTCGAAGCACCAACTTTACTAGCACTTCCAGCCATCATATCTCCCTATTCTCCCATTCGCGAATTTCCTAGCGTTGTTACCTTTCAGTTGGTAGCACAGCGTGTAGGGTCGTTTTAGTGTATACACACAGGCAATCAATTACTCGCGGTTCCAATACTCAGAGGTTCAGCTCGTTCTCACCGCTACAACTTAGAAACGGCAAAAAGTCACCAGACATCGGGAGATAATACCATCTTTCCACCGATCGCCGGTAATAAACGAATAAGAGTAACAAGATGGGATTTGCGATCGCGGATGCCGCGGATCCCCCAGAAGTAGAGATAAACATATGCAGAAGGTACTTTGCCACACATACTCGAGCTGAACAACCTAAGCTGATCATATCGATTGGCCAATGGAGGAGTGCTAGTGACTAAACTCTGAAACATCGATAGCTCATCAATAGGCCTGAGAACAGACCACCGTGCAGACGTCTTCCCCCGCGATCACTTATTCCCACGTGGAAGACAGGGGGCAGTGAGATACAACCCCTGATCCTCGGCCATCGCCCTCATCCAATGAGTGGTCCGAGCAGTTGACGAAGATGCGAGACTTGCGACGGACGATATGGTCTGATCACCAGTCACGATGTTGAAAAAGTGCAAGTACCTGTATATGACAGCGTCATCTTTTCGACGCGGCCAAGTCTACCCTGCAACGACACGTTGCCAAACATGCCTTTCATACGAGGCTAGGTACCTATCTTGCGCAATACGATGTCCTTCCGCACATGATGACCTCCCACACTTGTATTGTCGCAAGGAGGCTCATACTCGTTTGTGCGCGACGCTAGTGAAATCCGGCAATCCATCATCACGTACAACGTATTACCATAGGAGGTAGGTATTCCAATCAATACGCATGTTATTGAATTTATCCATGAAGCCACTAGTCTCTTTCCAGCCACACTGCCGCGTAACAGTTAGAAAGGGCTAGGGCATCTCTGAATCATCACATCATCATCCAAGTCTAAAGGTTGCTATAATTCGGCTCAAAGGTGAAAGATTAGGCAACCCGAGCGCATCATTTGTTCCGTTGTCTCGGAGTGGGTGTAATACCCACGTCTTGATCGCCCAAAAATACCACTCCACGAAGCCAGGATTGTGGGGGAATATGCGAGCCTGCTGCTCTTGTATCCCCTTGTTTTTGGTATGGCGCCAACCTCAAATAGGGCCTCTGTTATCATGTCTTACAGGTACCAGTACTCGAATCATCATCATCAATCGCCACTAGTAACGCAGCGCATAAGATTCTTGATTATATCGATATTACCATACCCACGATAGCGTCCCTTTTTCTGCGTAATTTCCCATTCGCATCCTAGTTATGCGCCAACCGCTTTTGCCTTGGTCACGCGGCCACTAAAACTGGCCAAGGATGCCGAACTACGGATAAGCGGGAGCATTCGTCCATCAACAACAAGAGTCGGTCTGACAGGCACAAAATAATAGTCGACGATCGTCAACCCCAACTTGAACCCTCCATCACCAGTGAGAGAGAGAGGGTGGGCAGCACTCTAATGGCCGCATTAACGGGATCACAATAATACCAGTGGGGGCCACCCAACAAGAAATGCAATAACATACGCGGTCATACATAGGTCAAACAAGTAAAAGGTATGTAATAGGTAATCATGGCTGCTAGACGGCAAGCGGCCGAACAAGCCACCGTCGTATTGAATGATTAATAACACAACACGGTCCGGGGCATTGATCGGCGCGGACCCCAATCCCTTATCATACGACACGGAACGCAAGAGTCAATGTGGTATCGCATCATGGTTGTGACAAGCGAACAAAAATGAACCCGAAAGACAAAAGCCCCGCCGACCTGCCGAGGGAATCCGATGCTCTGGGTTGCCAAGCGTCTCGATCTGCAATCTCGCGACACACGTGTCCCTGGCGGCACAGTCCCAATGGTACGCGTAGGATAGGAATTATGCGCTTGGGTCATAAAATGCAGCCCGATAAGCTTGATGAGGAGATATCAGCCGTAATGACGAAGGTCCCAACACCCTCTTACGCCTCTCTCGGCCAATCTAGTGTCTCGATCTATCCCCCGATCGGCCAATAGTAAGCTCTCCCAAGGAACTTGTCTCCCGCCCTATCCACCACGCTGATGTGTGTCACACCAGTCAGGGCAGAGAGGGGGAAGTTCATGATAATTGGAAGAATACGATTATGGAGGAGTGGATTAGAACTCATGGTATGGCACGGCACCGTTATTGATGATGTGGTGATACCTCTACCACCTACCTAGTACCCTAGGGTACACGTTTTCACTAAACGGACGTACGGAGTATACCCTCCACCTTGTCTACTACAATTGCGCAACCCAGTTAATGGCAAAATGACCGACGGGTCCGAGACTTCACTGGGTAATATTTCCTATCGTCAGCTGATGAACACCATCATGTATTATCAATGCCACTATAGGTCTTGCCCTAGATCCTAGCGTCAATCACCGATTGCAGGCCGCAATAATGATCAGAATACCTAAATAATAATCAGAAACCGAAAAAAACAATTCTCCGTGGATCCCGAAGATCCCCAACTCGGCGAATGACCCCAACGATGACTGGGGTAGACAAACATCTATGTACTGTACATCCCTATGTCGTAGTGCAGGCAGGCTGAGTAGAGGCCAGGGGTTCGCCGCACGCAAACGAGAAAAGGCTGACGAATCGAATTTGATTTGTTTTTGATACAGGTACATGCGCAGTGTGTTAAGCCTAGCCTATAAGCATTCAAACAGCATGTCTTCTTACTGACTGGACTGACTGATGGGCTGCTTACAATATCATACATACCGTAGCGGCAAGCTACGTATTCTAGGAATAGTTGTGTAATTGGAGTGATTCCTGTATTAAGAACTATTCCCAAATCTATCGTATATGATTGGCTAATAAATGTGGGTCTAGAGAATGCGCGAGATTAGCCTATAGGATGAAATAGTGTTGGAAAATTTCAGCAAATCGGAAGGATTGGCCACCCAACCGGTTAGCTCAGTGGTTACGTGCGTATTCCTCACGTGCCACAGGGCTACCGGTTCGAGTCCCACCTTTTGCAACTTTTGAACTTTTTAAAGTTTTGCTCCACTTATATCAAATTCCGACCAATCAGAATTAATCAGAATTTTTTATTCTTAGAATCGTCACAAAAAAGACAACGGTTAAAATAATACTCGTCGTTAGTATAAAATCAACCATTTCTAACCTTAGAACCATTCCCAGAATACGTACCTTGCCGCTACGGTACATACCTACCTCATAGCTAGGTGCAGTACGCATAGACGCATATGCTTACCGCGCATTAGTCCTGTAGTCAAGTCTGACATGCTAACGGGAAACAAAAGGACTTGGGTGGTCATAACCATAATCAACCAAATATTATTTTGCCGCTGACCATTTTTACTAACTTGGAAGAGCGCTTACGTGACTTAAAAATACCCGCCTTCCGCATGCGCTCCGCCGCAACCGGGGTACGAATACCCGATGCACGGGAGTCCTAGCAGCCCAGGTCCGGGGCTGCGGCGAACAGTCGTTGACGCTTGGTAATACCTACTACAAAAGAAAAAAAAAAGTATCAATAGCGACTCCAAATTTAACTCCAATTCTAACTCCAAGATTCTTGGCGAATAATTACCAGCCTACGATATTTTGATAGGCATTGTATTATGAAGCATGAGACAAACAACGGTCACCGAGACGGCCGGAGACCTGGAAGCCGGATGGGCCGCAGATTAGGTCGGCGATATATTTGTTTGCTATATACCTAACCTATTTACGTCGACCCCAAATTAGGACTCATCTTTTAGTTAGTCCGTACTACAGCTATTAGACAAATCTACAAGTAATATGTAACATAAACATAATTGATAGATCGTATTGTCTTCTTTAATAAATGCGGTTTGTTGTTGGGATACCAAGTACCTGCGTGTTGGGAGTCCTAGTTCAATTTGCGCACTGATATTATTTAACCAAAGAGCCGGCGTGAAGCCACAAAGGTCGGTTCATCACCAACATTCATGAAGGACTATTGTCCTACAAGGTCTATCCTGTCTGAGAGTCTAGGCATCAGCACGGTACTCGGAGTCGAGTATGATGTATCGTATCGCTTCTTAGGTATCGCACGCTAGTGCTATTCTGCAGCATATTATCCGTATTGTCATATTAATCCTTGCTTGATACGTAACTCTTTATCATTATGAAGAGTGTCCACATTCTAGACAAGTCCTAGCAACAAGCACAGACATGGTCTCAAACGTCGGTTTTGCAACCTTACAGATATAGATACTTCAGAAGCCTACCTGTTAAGCAAAGCACGCTGGGTTGTGAGATTGCAATATACTCTAAGACATAAAATTGCCACGCGGAAGGGTCTTGATCAGGCACCGATACATAAAGAGCTAAGCTAAATGCATACATTTATTGGGTTGTTCCTGGCAATGAGCGAATATCTAAGAATGTAGGACCATCTAGTTGTCGTTCATAGCCACAATAATAAAAATAACTATTATTAGTAAAACCTACATGTACCCAAACCCAAGCGGCTAGAATTACGGAGAGCTCGGTCTCCTTTTTCTCTATGGGATTTGCTAGCAGTTTACTCTGAGCTTATTATTACCAAAACAGGGCATTGGACCATTCTAGCCAAGAGAACAGTGATAACTTGGTACTCTGCCTAGAACACGTAATCCCGTGTTTCTATAATGAATTACGAGGTCATTTTAATATACGTAGGTCTTCATGTACATGGCTACGATGTCTTTGGCCTTTCAGCCGTAACGAGTCACAAGTCAAACTCGTCAGCTCACAAGAGCAAATTATCTGTTACCTGCACCATCTAGCTGAAAGGGCTTCTAATGTTTCTCCGCTAACCCGAGGTCGGAGCCGAGATCTATGTCGGTCAGCCCCGGCGAAGGATCGGAAGCTTCCCTTACGTGAGCGGAGCCCCATCCCCGAAGCTAAGGGCACGGGCCGGATCCATGAGCGCGGGTCGGTAGTTCCTATTGTATGGTACCTGGGTGAATATAGGCGAACTTTTGTCTGGATTTAATTATATCGTTGTGCGTATACAAACTGTTGTAGATTAGGTACACCCCTTGCTTCCTCCTCCTCAAGGGGAAGGTACACCAGGTACCTAATCACCTACACCACCATCTCTCGTCTATTCTCATCCACTCTCACGATCAGTGTCAAATGCTTTTTGCCACTTCAATAAACCTCTCCAAAATGGGTCTCTAAGTTAAAAGTGGTCAATAAAAGCGAATAGAAACAATATTTCGATAAGACGTCCTCTTAGAAAACAGGGAAACCCCCGAATCGGCACATCTACGGCTTGGGGGCTGGATAGGCGGTGTAGTTGGGATATTTCAAATCATTTTGCATAGTAGCGCTTTGTACGTCACAACGCATGTGTGGTATTCTGCAGCTAAAGCTTGGTTCACATTGATGAATTAGATAAGAATTAAGACACTCATGACCACAACAAGCTGATTGCTTAGCCTATCTCGAAGAAAGGCTGTTTGGTCTTGCATTCGACAACGTGGCCTGCAGAGCTGCCCAGAGGCCATGTATGGAACCTGTAGGGTCTCAGAAATGAAGAATTCCATGATGCGGATAGGATATAGAATATGCTGCGCGCGTTTCACTGCAGAAGGATCTAAGTTTGTTGCAACAGTAGCAATCATCAATGTCTGGTCGACTTCCGTAGCCTCTGCTCTAAGCCCGCATACACCGCCGCACTGAACGATCTTCCATCTCGAGTATAGTATCCTATGCCGATAGATCGCTCTGGAACGATATGCAGCCATCTGCGTCTAGTAAGCCAACACGCATGAGTTGATAAATGTTTGCCAATCATTACGGCTATGTAATTAATTGTAGTGGACGACAGAATCCTTCAGCCCACGTGGTTGAAAATTGGGTCACGTGCATGAATGCTACCCGTGAATCCATCGCGGGTACTGTAAGGGTAGGTCCATATGAAATGGTGAATCATGACATCTCCGCGCCCGCCGGTATTTGGGTGGAAATGATGAAGTTCTCCATCATTGCCTGGCCTCCGCCCCCAGGTTTCGTCGCATGGGCATGGCTGCCGCCCGCTGCGGGCGTTGACCTGCCGCGGCCCGTTTGTTGGGGGCCGCTGCCGATGTTACCGTCGCGGCGCTTCACAACGAGGCACAGCACGCGTCCGTAAATAGAAAATCCCTCGTACGAGATGTCCATGGCCAGTTTCTTCTTGTCATCATCGCTGTTGTCGTCCTGCGCGCTGTCACCAACCGCCTTTGCTGCAGAATCTGCTACTACTGCTCCTCTGCGGCGCTTGGCTGGTGGCGACCGCGTGCTAACGTCGTCATCCGGATCGTCATGCGCGAATAGTTCGTCTTCCTCGCCCTCCTGGCCATCCGATACGATCTCCACGTCACTATTTTGCTGATCCCCAGCGTCGCGATCTGCGCCTGTTTCTGTTTCTGTATTCCTGTGTGCGCGCTTGGGTCGCCTGCCGCTGCCGTTACCCGCTGCGGTCTCATCTGCCGCCGGGATCGCAGCCAAGGTCACCGCAGCATCCTCATCATCGTTCTCTTCACGCATGATGACTGGACCTAGTTCTGCTGCGGCATCGACATCGATGGGTGCTTCGTTCGTCTCGCCAATCAAGCGACCCGAGTTGGAAGTCAGCTTGGTTTGCGTCGTGTCATGGAAGTGTTTATGTTTCGTGAGGATCGCGTGGCGTGTGCTTGTCTCAGTGAGAAAGATCGATACCTCGAAGTCATCTATAACGTGTTACATTACTGCATAATTCCAGTAGATCTTCTCAAGCATTGCGCAGAGTGACATGATAGATGATGTACAGTACTCTGGTTCTCTGCAGGTCTGCAGTGATCAATCATATGGAGAGCGGTATTTCATATATGCGACCTACCTTCGACCACTACATCCTTGATGCCCTTTTTCTTGGTACTTCGCTTTCGACTTCTTTCTCGCTCCTCACGGAGTTTGGGTAAGACGAGCGGACGTACGCTCTCAATGACTCTTGGCAGAACCGGGTTCCTTGGATTGAGCAGCCAAGTATGGGCAAGTGCAGGGTTGTCGAGATAGATACGGCATTCAAGGACAGAGTATTTGGTTATGCGAAGGTATCGGCGGATTGGCGCCATGGTAGAGTAGAGCGCAAGGCATTTCGCGACATTTGAACTTGTACTTCGAAGGATCTGTTAATAAGATTACGTGAATTGATTGATGGTTATGAGGTCACCCTCATTCTTTATCGATAATAAGAATACCTAGGTACATGTACGTAGCCTCGTGTTTGTGGCTGAGGCTCAACCAAAACTAAGATCAGAGCGTTGATTGGATAAATTTGAGATGGGTATTACTAGCCTTGTTCTAGTGGCTCAAATACTATCGATAACGATTACTACAACGATAAGACCTTTCGCCAGCTGACTGACAGCTCCATAGCAAAAATACTTGAATTTTCTTGATGCGATTTGCCCATATGTTGATATGACCCTAGAATTGCATCCACAACAATGGTATTGAGAGGATCATGTCGAAGTCATGGTCGGCAACGCTGAGATTGCCGAAATCCACCTTTCCGTATGTCGCCCATCCTAGAAATGCTGTGCACAAGCTGATTGTGTTGGATTAGACCAAGACCCCTTCCCAAACTCCGGGACCAGTACATACAAAGATGTGCGGATGGCCTATACAAATGGCAGGCGCAGAATCGGCCTTCCGATAGTACCTTTGTGATTCATGATGGCCCGCCTTATGCCAATGGCAATCTCCATGTGGGCCATGCCTTAAACAAGATCCTGAAAGATATGATTCTGAGGGTGAAAATACAACAAGGTCAGCATCTAACCAGGCACATATCACTAGGCTTTTAAGTGACATGAATCTTATACGTAGATATGTGTAGGCCGAAGGGTAGATTATGTTCCGGGATGGGATTGCCACGGGCTTCCCATCGAACATAAAGTTCTCGAGAACTCGGAGGGGGCGAAGCTAACGCCTGTCGAAATCCGAAAGGCCGCCCGAAATCTGGCTTCTAACACTGTCCTAAAGCAGATGAAGGGATTCCAGTCTTATGGTGTTATGAGTGATTGGGGCCGAAGATGGACTACGATGGATGCGGCCTTTGAGATCCGGCAGCTTCGCCTATTCCAGCAGATGATTAGAAGGGGCCTAATCTACCGTAGGTATAAGCCGGTCTACTGGTCACCATCTTCAAGGACTGCATTAGCCGAGGCTGAGTTAGAGTACCGGGACGATCACATCTCAGACGCGGCTTGGGTCAGATTCCCTCTAATAGATGAGTGGAGAACACTCCCTCAATTTGAAGGCTTGCAGCACCAGATTGAGGGGCAGTTGTATGCCGTGATATGGACTACGACCCCATGGACGCTACCTGCGAACAGGGCCATCGCTGTACATGATGACTTGGAATACTGTGTTGTTCGTCATGGCGTCAACAGCTTATTGGTTGCTAAGAGTCGCCTTGATACGCTCATCTCAAAGATCGGTGCGAAAGATCATGTCCAGGTTATTGGCACTTTAAAAGGCAGACAACTAACCGGCTTAAAATATGTCAATCGACTTCGGGGCAAGGATGGTCTTCCGCAGCCTATTATACACGCGGATTTCGTGTCAGCGGACTCGGGATCGGGACTCGTCCACCTCGCTCCTGGCCACGGGTTTGATGATTATAATGTCTGTCGCCCACTTGGTATACCCGTGGCGGCTCCTATAGATGATGAAGGAAAATTTACACCGGATGCTTTCCCTGATCTACCTGAAGCACTAATATCGGCCCCTTCTATAATTGAAGGTGGTGGCAAAAATGTGCTTAGCCTTCTCCAACTCCAGTGCGACGTTTTATGGGTAGAAAAGTATCAGCACAAATACCCGTACGACTGGCGAACGAAAAGACCGGTCGTTATCCGAGCCACTGAGCAATGGTTCGCTGACGTGGAATCCATCAAACAAGAAGCCCTTGCGGCTCTTGATGACGTTCGCTTTCTTCCAGAGTCTGGTAAGAAGCGGCTTGAGAGCTTCGTTCAGGGCCGAAGTGAGTGGTGCATATCGCGGCAGCGTGCTTGGGGTGTTCCCATACCTGCTTTGTACGACGACAAAGGCGCAGCTGTAGTGGACGAAGAAGTAGTTGAACATATCATCTCGGTCATTCAAGAGCGGGGAACTCATGCCTGGTGGTCCGATGCCCCAGATGACGAAACCTGGATTCCAACCTCACTAAGAGGAAAAGGGGGTTACCGGCGAGGAGCAGACACTATGGATGTATGGTTCGATAGTGGAAGTAGTTGGACTATGATGAAACGTCGCGCAGATGTTTATCTCGAAGGGTCTGACCAGCACCGGGGCTGGTTCCAGTCTAGTCTTCTCACGCGGATTGCCGCGGGAGCTCAGGCAGATGCCGATTTCGAGAAAGGCGCACCTTTCAAGCAACTTATCACCCATGGTTTTACACTAGACCAAGATGGCAAAAAGATGTCCAAATCACTAGGAAACATCATAGAGCCGCAGCAAGTTATGGATGGTACTCTATTACCACCAATCAAACCGAAGAAAGGAAAAGCGGCTGCCCAGACAACACCCACATACGATGCTTTAGGGCTGGATGCTCTGAGGCTGTGGGTTGCAAGCAGTGACTATACTAAGGATGTGACAATCGGAGTCCCGGTACTTAGTGCTATACATACGGCATTAATCAAGTACCGTAGCATTGTGAAGATGCTCCTTGGTTCCGTGCACGAGCCTGCTAGAACTGCATCTCTGACTTCGACGGATCATATCGCTCTTGTGCAGTTACAAGACACGATGGAGGAAGTAGGCAAGGCATTTGATAACTACGAATTCTACAAGGGATTTGCTACGTTGAACAGGTGGGTGACGAATGATCTGTCGGCCTTTTATCTTGAAGCATCGAAAGATCGTCTATACTGCGGGGATGGAGGGGGCGTCCTTGAACCCCTATTAACTGGCCTTCTGAGGATGCTGGCCCCGATGACGCCGTTACTTGTTGAGGAGGCATGGGATCACCGCCCCGAGTGGATGAAACAAGACTCGTACGTTTGCCGAAGCCCCTTGTGTTCCAGCGTAGCAAGCTAATATTGAATTCTAGGTCTTTGGTTCATCCACTTCACCAGCTCTATGTCGCTCCAGTTATCGATCCTAGCCGTCTCACACGTGACCTCACTTCCTTAAGGAAAGATATCCCGGTTCTCATGTCTGTCCACGCTGCTATCAAATCAGGCCTCGAAGATGCTCGGGCCGATAAGGTCTTAGGTTCATCTCTACAGAGTTCGGTCGTAGTCGATGTTGCAGACTCTCCGACTCGAGAAGTGCTACAGAGATATGCAGACGAACTAGAGGCCATGTTCGTCGTATCATCTGTCGAGATAAACGCCACGCTCCCTGTGGAGCCGGAGTGGCGTTATGCACAGGAGTTTGAGGTTAATGGGGTCAAAGGCACCGTGGCGGTATTGCCGCCCAAGCAGGCAAAATGTCCGCGCTGTTGGCGCTACGTAGCGCCTAAAGAAGATAAACTATGTGACCGGTGTGAGGATGTGGTGGCTGACCACTCTGATATAAATTAGCTGTCTAGGATTATTGAGTATATAATATGAGGTATGCAGAGCGCCTCCACTTAAATGTCTAACACCCTTATCTACCTGATTCCTACAGGTTTCCGTGGCGTATTTTATTCTACGATATTTTTAAGACCTTGTTCTGACAGCGAAGAGGCTGTGCGCTGCCCTTTGGGGGGTCATTGTACATTAGGCGCCTCGCCTTGAGCAAGATTTCTCTAATCTATAGAAGAACAAGTGATACTGCCGATGTCACTAAAACGTGCCGGCTTGTGGATGTTGTACTAAGGGGTCTTAGTCCTCGCCTATATGTAGGTGTCTGACCTTGAGAATATATATATCAGTCTACCTAAGTATTTAACAATGTTAACCGTACAGATATTGTATTACCTCTCCCTAATGTCACTTTATTTTTGCCGTGAATAACGGAAAGCGTGCTTTCTCTTGCAGGTGTACCCGTTATAAAGTTCGCAATTGACACATAGTTTCCTGATCGAGCATACTGTTGACGCTGGCCATGTCTTCGGAAGCGCAAGAGACATTGCCTACCTCTCCTAGGGGCCTGATCACCGAGATGACAACAACAACAACAATGGGGCCTTCGGCAAGTGAAGACTGTAATGATTTTCGTGAGTGAATACAATACTTTCTTGTCCATTGTTGACTCATATAATGATAGAATCAAAATGGTGTTCATGCGGTGAGTATAGATTCTGTGCCTATGACCCAGACTTCCATGTTGTCGGTTGCCATCCGTCGACAGCAATATTGGCTATGACAGAGACCATCACAATAGCATCCTTGGTACAGACTGGGACCATCTATGATCCCATCTATGGTTTTATCTATACTGGATGTTTGCCTTTCATCCGAACGAAGAATTGCGGGATGACTTGCACCTCTGATTTTTATATAGTGACTTGGTATGTCGCCCTAAAAGTTACAGACACATACGTAAAATTAGCAATGGTTTAATCTAACACTGCTGTAGTGAGCCTACTTCCTCAGAAAATACAGTGGGATGTTGTACCAGAGTTATCGACAATTACTCTCTCAGATTGTCCTCGTATGACTGCGTGGAGTCGGGGCCAACGTACACTACTCTTTCAGATTGCGATGGGTCGATACGCCCGGTCAGGATGATTACTCCTTCTGCAACAATGACGGAGAAAGCCACGTACATTCCCGAAACACCCGAGAGTCCTGCTTCTATTGTCTCCGCAAGTGTGGCATGCTTTTTATTGCTGGCCGCTGTTATTATTTCAGCTGTGTGGCTTCTGAAAAGAAGAAAACAGCGGAGAAATATTCCGTACCTCTCAACGAGCAACCAAATGTCTACCACCAGTCATAGCCCTAAACTGATTTCCCATCCAAGCATGGCTAAAAGCCTAGGTTGGATGTGTATTGCGGCATTCCTGATTGGCATATTATTTGAAATTGCTACTTTGACGTTCCTATCGCTGTTTTGGGGGCCAGGAATAAGAGAAGAGTCTAATATGATACATACTTGGATTCTCGAGAATGACGTCGCCAAGGTCGTGTCCGTCTCTTCTTACATACTGAGAACATCTATATCAGCTCACTCCACCGCCGCTATCACTATGTTAGCGGCCATTGCTTTGGAGAAATTTACATCGAGAATTAAAGAAGTACCGGAGCTTCTTATCAACGGTACTGGGCACGTTTCACATTACGACATGGTATTATCACTTCTTCCCAAGCTTGTGCGTTCCTCGCCGTCGAGACATCTTCTATTCATTAGTGCGTTGTCTCTTGCAGCTTTGCTTTCCGCCCTTCAACTTTCTTCAACGATATTACTTTCAGATATTGATTTGAAGTATACGCTCAATGAGAGCGCTACAATGCAAGTGCCAGTTACTTACACATATTCTCGCCTGGTCACTCTTAGAGATGGTGCAAGTAATCATTACCAAGAATACCCACCAAAAGCATTTGCTTCGTTTGCAGAGCAGGGTTCGTATATCGATGAGCCCTTGCAGAATATAGGTTTTGATTTTACGGGCAACTTGAGCCGTGCTTTCCTGCCTTTCAGTTCGAATTCGGATCGACAGTCACTAGGAACATATTCAGGGTATACTACAGTCTTAGATGTTGGTACCTTATGTGTGGCGCCGCCATTGGCTTCCTTCGAAGTTTCTACTTTGACGGTCGTAGGGGATGTCGCTGCTACACGGATGGTTGGATCCGTTGATTGGACGAAGCTCGATGCGAACGTTACCTATGGTGACCTTTTGCAATATTACGATATAACCCAAGGGAAGCTTTCTAACTCGACATTTGAAATTGTCACTGAACTACCGGATTTATCCCTACCCTCAGAACCTGAATGGCCTACTTATATGTTCTGGCTTGACCCAAATGGCGGAGACGTCGGAGTATCTGAGCGTGTGTTTGGATTTCTCAACATTAGCTTTCCTAGCTATTCCGCCTCTATAAACTCGTCTTATTATGCTAATAGATCGCTATCAGATTTCGGGATTGGAAGTGATGGCCCCTGGACGACGTTGAGTCCGAAAGATCAGAACTCAAATTTTGACTTGGCACTTACGCTCTGTATCTCTGGGCGGGATTTTGGACGGGATTATGGATAGATTACTACCCAAATAGGCCGATTATTCTTCAGCCAGAGCCAAATACCCTTAGCAACACCTCGGACAGAACCAACGGTACTGGCTGCCTTAGCCAAGGACTTGGACCTATCACAGTTACTTTTCTGGTTGGGTATAGCTCCCCAGGTGCAGAGCTTTGAGGCAAGGGGTATATTGGACTTAGAAGCCATATCCCCCTGGAAGCGAACAGAGGGACTAGGGATTTATGAGCCGAGAGAACCGGATCTAGCCATATGGGCATACAGGGAGGAGAAGTACTTTCAAATTTGTGCAAGCTGCGGGAGTATAAGTCCTCTACACTATATATATGCCGGTGTCATTCAGGAGGTTCTACAAACCACGGGCCATCCGGCTTTAGCTGCGCAGGCTTTCGTTACACTGATCTATCAGTCGCTGTACTACGATCAGCTATCGACCTTTGATATTTATGCCGAAGCTAATACGACAAGCTGGGTTAGGGTGTCGATGCCGGTTCAATGGACGGGGTTCATTGTCGTATGTGCTCTGACTGCGGCCCATACTCTATTAGTCCTAGGAATCTTAATCGCTTTTCTTATGTCGACAAAGTATATAAAACTTAATGATCCGTGGATGATCTTCGCTTACGCCTCGAGTGGCGAACTAGCGGAGATTATAGAGGAGGCGAAGCGACTCAAAGCCACGGATCATGTTAAGATGATCGAGAAACAGGGATTGGACATTGAGATGGTGGGCTTGGGACCTGACGAGTCCGATCAGAATATCGGGATCAGAAAGAGATCTCAGAGAGTTCAAAGCTCCGACGTAAAGAACTCCGCGGACACCACCGAACAAACTGCTGTAGAGGGTGTCGCCGAGGAGCATACTGTAGAAGCATCTAACATAGAAGAAATCGTTACCGAAGCCCCCGAGGAGTTGGATAAAGAGCTTACTACTACTGGAACCAATATCCAGGTTGCTAGAAGGGATTAGCTATACCTACCGGTACCTATACAAACTGTCCACTATTAAACAGAGAAGGGAAGGAAGCATGGGAACTGGATTCTATTTGCTATTCTGGTTTATGTTGAACTCTCTTGCTTCATTTTATATTTCCACAGTATTTGCGTGTCAGTGGTTACGAGGCCGGAGTTGGATTAAGCTATTCGATAACTTGTCTTTCAGCGAATTTCCTTATATGTCCCAATAGTTACACCGTCTACCCTACTTTCAAAAGTAGGTGACGAATACTACGACGGCGTCGAGAGAGGCGCAAGATTTACACTCTTTCCCAACCCTTGATTACAGCTTACTCTAGAATTGAGCCATTTTATTTATAGACTCTAGAATGAAATACGAGTATTGCGTGAAAAACCGAGAAATTTCATTGTCCTGAACTATGGTACAGATAAAAAGGAAAAAAAAAGAAAAGAAAAGAAAAGTCAAAACCGTCCCTTCCGAGGGAAAACGAACTCCGGCCACCTCGTATGGCCTCCCTCCGTCTTTGCCATTGGCCATCAAAGCGGTCAAAACGATGGTTGTCTAATTACCTAGGCTAGGTGCCAGGTAGATAGGCAAACCATGTAGGCGATACCACTGATGCCTAGGCATACGAAGAGACCGGAAAAAAAAAACGAAGAAAATCCCCAACTAGTGCGATTAGACGCAAACTATTGGGAAATCGGTCGTACCAAAAGGAAACTAATTTATTTGTTTTTTCATCGTTGTATGGTGCTGTCGTTAGAGCATCTGATGTCTAAAGGGCTTATGCACTGGATCTGATGATTTGATCCGGATGTGGTCTAAATACGTTGGTGCGACCTGAATGTTGATCAAGCGCACGACGCAAAAGACCTTTCCAAGAAAATGAGAGGGACTCTCATAGGCCGGACTGGAGGTAGTCGGTCAGTAAATGAATTCAGGTATATTTCTGAACGGCTTGGTAGGATTCAGGGGCTTATTACTTACCAGCATTGCAGCGTCCAAGCTCGTGTCAGATCTAATATAAGACACACAAACCGTTCGCAGGTATGCCTTGTAGAGTCGCGACACTTGAGCCCGGGTTAAAGCCGGACTAAGAAACACGTTCAAGCTCGTCTCGGCCCCATTTGACCAAGTCGAGAGCTGTCGAGAACGCGCCAGATGCGGTATCGATTCTGAAGGTGTTTGTGTCCGTTCAAGATACCGTTCGGTCCGTTCAAGTCACGCTGACCCAGCTGTCGGCATAGTAACTCCCAGTCCATGATCCCATTGGGGTCAGTTATTGTGGGCAAGTCGAACAGCCAAGGGGCCAGGTCGCCTTTGTACAGCTTTGCCTTCCACCAAGTCGGGGTCAACATCCGGTTGCACACTAGCTGGGCCGGACCGAGGTCGTCCCATGGCTCCAGCTCATCCTCGATGTGTCGCACAATATCATTTGGTAATGCGCTGATCCGGTTAGCTAGCTCCGCGTGTTCTGGCTTGGGCGTCATGTCTTTGTCCGCGGTTCTTGTCAACGTGGCGAAGAGAAACTTTGTCGTCATGTTGTAGTCTCCGGACGGATCTACTTCTTGGAGGGGTTCGCGGTTGGCCTCGCAATACTCGGCGTATTGACGTAGGTTCTTGAAAAGGACTGCGCCGAAGTAGCCGTTGGGCTCGTCGATGGGCGAGTGGAGGGGTCCGAGGCGTCCCGGTTCAATCATGAGCGCGCGCTTCATCCAGATCTCGTACAGGTGGGCGATACTGGTCGGAACTCCGCCGTCATCGGAAATGTCGCGGAAGTTGTAGCTGAATTTGGATTGGTAACGGCAGAAGAGCTTAGCCAGGTCGACACAGGGACCGTGGATGGGAAGATACATCTCGCTGTCGCGGGTGTCAATGGCCATTATGCCTATAGTCGCGTTATAGAAGCCCAAGGCACCGCCGCGGAAAGCGTCAACCAAGATGACATCGAGAATATGACCATCTTCGCGACGGTAAGCTGTTGCTGAGGAGGGTTCCTTGCACCACTCAAGAAAGCCAGGCTTGGCTTTGATCAGAAACGGGTGCATCCAGTCGGTGTGTTGGAATTGAAAATGTAACGGTGCACTCAAGACCTAGGGATTGATATCAGTACGCCATATCAAGGAAGAGAAGTAGATTTGGTGAGCGGCATTGTGATGAATGTAGAGCTACCGGATATTAAAAGAGATCGTATAACTTACAGTCGGCCTGCAGACACCACCACACATAACACAGACCACCGTTTCATTAGGGTCAGCTCTGCCCAGCAGAGGGTTTTGGGGGGGAGGGCCATTCTGAGGTTGAGGCGGAGGGCCGCCCGGCTGAGTAGCCCACGTCGACAGATTCAAAAACCCAAGTCCAGACGCTGCAGGGCCGCCGTTGTTCGACATCGCTGCTTGAAATCGTACTAAGGTACTATTGAGTGGCAGTGATAGTAAGATAGTCAGGTTTCTGACGAGAGGCGCCGACCAAGATAAAAGTAGCAAGTAAACTCGCGGGCGGTAGTTGTAGACTTAATTTGGAATCAAGTCTTGATTGACGGAAACAGCTTTGCGAAGTGGTCGTGTGTCACAGGTAGGAAAGATAACTGTGTCAATCGTTTGTCTGCCTACAGGGAGATGAGTAAGTCGAAAGGCGTAGTTACAGAGGAGGAATGGTTGATGGTGGGAGGTGAAGACCAAGATTTTGTTCTCACAGAAGAGAAACCAAGGTAAGGTGAGTGTAGAAAAAAGTGTACCTACCCAAGATGTTTATATCCCTTACAACAGGCCCGAGTATGGAAGTAGTAGGTCAACGATTAGTTAGGTTGCAAGTCGATTTCCCGGCCGTGTTAATCGAGCGAAAATTCAACTTCAAGAGACAGTTTTTGTTTGCAACTGTCGGTGTTGTTCGGGAAGTAGAGGGGCAGGCTCTGAAGATTTGGGGGTTGGGACTCTGTTATGGTAGTACAGACAACTACTGGAGTCAAAGGGAAAAATAATGGTCTGCGGTAGCCTAAGGGAACAAATTTGTAAATTAGGCATTCAAAGAAAGGCGCAGAATAGTTGCTTCTGAAGACGGTGCAGACGGTGCAGAGCAGAACAGTGCAAAAAGGGTGTAAACTAAACCGGGAACGAATAGAAACCCTAACACGTAGGTAGTCGCCTTAGTGTTCACAGTAACACAAACAACAAATACCAACTGACGAAGGTGAAAATGAGGCCTATGTGAACGAATCTATCGCGTGATTGGTTACGAGATGAAGTGCTTTGAAAATTGCTGAAAGAGCGTCAACATATCAGGTTGCGACGTCATTATCATTTACTGGGTAATACAGTGTGAGTCGGATGAACAGCGGAAGGCAATTACACACCCAAAGGTTGAGCGACTTGAATACCTAGGTATATAACAATACCAAAAACACACATTCCATTTTCCTTGCTCTAGACCGAGAATTCTAAACTCAGGGGTATCTAGCGTACTGACTAGGCGAATAAACCAGATCAGGGAATAAGTGACAGCACAATGAATCAAGTCATGAGTCACTTTATCCTGTAGAAAGCAACACGACCACCCACTCCCGAAAAACAACCAAACTCCTACGTTCCAAACTTCCGTCATTCCGGTAATGCTGCACAAAGGGTTGCTCAATAACGACAGCTTCTTGTGGACCAGCTCCTTAGCGTGGCTATGCCTACTTTTTAGTTCAGCCTTGGGCTCTTTCTCCTGGCGATACTCTGTGAAAAGACTTCTCTACCACCTCCAGGTACTATCGATGATAGGGGAGGAGGGGGCATGTTCTCTCGGCCTTCGGCAGTCGTTGCCTTTCTACCAGCTTTCGATGTCCGTGTCGACCTACTCTTCTTAAGCAGTGGCATGGTCAAGTCTCCGTCCGTGTTTGCAATCGTGTCCATCATTCCTGGGCCAATACTAGCGCTGAACCCATGGATCGTGGCGTTAGCTCGAGGATCAAAGTTGAGTGTGCCTGTGGTGTTAAGGTTTGGGTGTACCTCGCGCAAGCTCATCGACAGCGGGTTCTGGTCGTGATGTGAAATAGGGAACGTGTGCTCTGAGGCGAAAGGCCTAGATGGCGACCGGTTCTCTGATAGACTTGGATCTGCGTCGGCGAAGACCTTAGCTTTGCTGGGTGACTCGCCGTTCAACTTTCTAAGTAGGGCCTCGTGTGCCTCCGTATGAGGGAGTTCTGTGGGGTACTCGTATGTTGTCTTCTTTGGTGTATCTCCGGTCGGTCGATATTCTTGCAGAGTTGTGCCGTTTATGTCTTCTCGAAGATCGGAGAGAGGCTGGCAAATATCATCCGGTAAAGACTCCAAAGAGCCTTCGGCATTAGTGATATCTGTGTCCATCTCTGAGCTAAGGTTTTCGACTCGGGAGCATGTATCCTTGAAGTGGTTTGCTATGTTCGCATATGAACCTTCAACGGTGTTAGATAAGCTTCTCACAGAACTGAAATGATTATCATGATGTATGGCGTTTTGCGAACGGGCGCGAGTAACGAAGTCATCTAACGAAGTCATTTGCTCATCGAGATCTCGCATTTGTTCGTCAACGACGCGCACTGTCTCAGCGTGTACCGATTTGGTGGTGTCTTGAATCGAAGTGCTGTGCTTGTTTGCCGTCTGTGACTCGATTAGTTATAAAGAAAACAAAAATTTGGAATCGCAACTTACGATCCAATCATCCTTTAACTTGGTCTTTAGAACTTCCCGCGAATTGGCGACTTCATCGAGAAGTTGAGCCTCCTTCTCATTCCAATCCTCCATCCCTTGGGAATACTGCGCCATGCTGCCTTCCAATGCAGCACTATTCTCTTGTACGCTCTGTTGAATGGAGATTGTCTTGTTGGCTAAGCGTGATTCTTGAAGTTGGGCTTGTGAGTTGATGAGAGAAGTAATCTGCGTTAGAAGGTTCTGTCGTTCTTCGGCTGCTTGGCGTCGCTCTTCATTGATGACGTTTTGTAGCTGCGTGGAGATGGACGTATTCGACTCGACAATGGTCTCGCTCGCGCGTTGAAGCTGCAACCTGAGGCTGTCGGACTCTTTCTTTTGTGAGGTAATGTGTTTTAATAGTTCTTCAAAGATGGACTTGAAGTCCTTCCCAAGAGAAGAATATGATGTGTGTAGCTGGTTATGGAAGATGCTCAATTCACTGAGGACATCCTGAGCTATCCGCTCTGCAGCTGTCGCAATGGCTTGAAGGCTCTCGCCCACTCTTTCCTTAATATGGTCCCGGACGACCTTGATCTCCTCGAGTACCTCATCCATCTCATCCTTCGACTTTTGTTTTTGTTCTATGAGCTCTCTCTTAGATTGAGCGAAGAGCTCGAGATTTTGATCCAGGAACGATTGAGTGGTAGAGAGCTTCTGTAACTCCCCTTGTACGAACGAGTGCATTCGCTCTGAAATGCTCGACATGTGTTGCTGCTGCGCAGTCCGAAACTCTTCCACGCGATTTTCAACGAGTGAGGTTACATCCGATACCTGACCTTGAGCTGTTCTCCAGTTGGTACGGTTTAGGGATTGCAAATCCGACTTCCTCTTATTTTTGGCATGTAGACCTCCCACATCTTTGACAGCCTTCTGAAGAGTAGTGATGAGTTCTCCTCCAACTGCCTGCATCTGCTCTTCGGTCTTCTGGTGTGCTTTGCGTAGATATGTCTCTTCCGCAAGGCTCTTGCGGGTTGCTTCGAGCACGAGCTCAGTTTGGTCAAGAATACCCTTTGTCTCGTCTAATTGCGCTTTGATAGCCTCGTGATCTTTTCTGAGCCCCATAAAACTCGAGGTCAAGGAGAGGAGCTCTTGTACTTTGTTCCGAAGATTAGACTCGAGCGTCTCGATCTTCGCAGCTTGTTCTTCGTTTTGGATCCTACGGGATTCGCTCTCAACAATCATTTCTTCATAGCTTTCATTTGATAAATAGACACCATTTCGTTGGCGCGTAGCAATAAGTTCGCTCCTGAGCCTCTCGATCTCGTGTGTGAGATCTCTGAGCAGAGCTTCCTTGTTAATTCTTTGATTGACTTGAGGTTTGTTCCGGATATTCTTTGCTCTAAAGGCGTAGTCAAGCGTGGATATGGTCTCTTCGAGGTTGCTCTTTGCCGGTGAGATGGTGGCGATAATGCAGGTCTTCGTACGACCGCCAAGGGAGTCTTGCAGTAGTCTGGTTAACTTGGATTCTCTGTAGGGGATATGTGAGCTGCGGTCAACTAGCGCATTGATGACTCGACCTAAAGTAAGCAAGCTCTTGTTGATCAGACCAGCTTCCGCAGCTCTCTTGTTCTCAGCCCCGGAGCGTTGGATATTCTCGCTTCCAGCAAGATCTACCAAATTTAGCTTCCCTGCGCTGACATATTCCTCGCCGTTTTCTCCAGTCTGCTTTACACACGCCGTGATAGTGAATACTGTATGGCTTCGACTGCTTAGATCATTGCACTTGGTGGCAGCGACTTGTCGCTTCAGGCTGCCATCTTGTAGGAGTTTAATGCCCTCTGCCGCATTCTTAATGTGAGACTCTTGCATTCCCTGAACGACAGTTGTTGCGTGGCCTTTGCGGGACGTGTCGTCAAAAATCTTCAGTTTGGTATTCTCTTCAGCGGATATCAAATCTCTGAGTTCCTCGTTGTACAGCTCAATGAAGGAGCACTTGACAAAGCTATCGGTGTCCTCCATGTCCAACTTGTTGAAGAGCGAATGCAGAACTCGGGGGATGATTCCAGCGTCGTCGGAAAGTATACCCAGTGTATCGGTCATGTCTCCTGACATGGTGTATGTCTTACCAGTACCAGTTTGTCCGTAGGCGAAGATGGTGCAATTATATCCGCTCAGCATCTGAGGCATCGTCAGCAATGTGATCAGGCCAATACTAGGCTTATTTCTGACATACCTCTTGCAGTATGGGCTTGACGACATCATCGTAAAGCATGCTCTGATCAGCAGCTTGGGAGAAGACGCGGTCAAAATTGTAGGTCTTGTTGCTCAAGGCACTTGGACCCATAGACAATTCGACCAGCTTGCCCTTGACACCTTCGGTGGAGACGACCACGGCACTATTCTCTCGTACCTCGCGTTCATTTCGACCTCGACATCGAACCACCACGTCGATATTTGTCTCCATGCCAGCATCTAGCTCGTAATCGCGCTCTTTGCGCTTAGTCCCTGTGGTGGTGGCAGATGAAAGGGATTCGGCTGGTGAAGGCGCCGCATTTCTGGCAATTCTCGAAGCTACTGTTGCATGGTGATTATGGGTTGGGTTCCGAAGCGACGATGTCCTATTTGAAGGTGGTCGAATACCGACGCGTCCAGAAGCACCAGAACGCGTGCTGGTAGCCGTTGAGGGCCTCTCGCTCCTGTGAGAGCGGCCCTGCATCGTAGATGTCGTATTTCAATTCGGAGGAATATTCGTAAGTTGTTATTGAAGGCTAATAAATAATGTCTCGCTGTCTCAAAAAAGCAAAGCAAAACGAGACGGTGGAGGACAAGGCAAGGCAAAATGATCGTTCAAGGGATCATTTGATTAAACAATTAGCAAGATTGAGTCTGGTATTGCTTCATACCTAGATATTACCGAAAGAGGAGAATGCGGGATGTAAAGGACTGGGATTCGGTTAATGGAGCATGGATGGATACAAGACGCGATGAGGAGTTGTATTCCACTAAATCTGTGCTTTTCTGTACTTTCCGTGTAATGTTGAGGGTCCCATAAAAAATGTCAATAGAAAGGGTACACCATGTTGCCGTGACAACCCGCCTAAGCTCTGATAAGAAAACGTTACACGCCTAGCGGGCGGGTTATCCTTATCTTATCTAAGCTTGCAGCAGGTGAGCGGGGTAAGTACGAAGCTCAGATGCCGAATCGGGTAAGTCGCCTAAGCATTTAGTTAGGTGGGGGTGGCTACCTGTGCCTGAGCGAGCTTGTTACTTCCGCTAAGGTATCTTAGGTAATGTATCAAATGACGTCCCAGCGCATCTGATCCCCTTCCCATCTTCCTTTGCAGTTGCAGCCCCTCGAGCCGAGTGGCTTGACACAAGGTAAACTTAATCATCATCATCATACCTAGTCATCATTTACCTGTACTGGTTTCTATTTCTTCATGGATGCAACCGGTCTTGGTTGATTTGCTCAATTTATGGGAGCTTAGCAACTCGTGTTACATCTTCGTCGTAACAAATATTAGGTAGCATACCTAGGTACTCCAACCACAAACATCATGTCTCTCTTCACAGCAGCTCTTCATCCGAATGTCGGCTTAGGATTCCTTGGTCAGTATGAAGCTACCAGCAATAGCGGTTGCTGACAGAAATACTTCTTGTGTGTTACTAGAGGTTTCTGACTATATCTGGCATCTAGTGCTCGGAGCTTCCCTCCACGATATCTTGACACGATTGAAAGCCGAACCACAGCGCTTCCCCAAGTTAGACCTCACGTACTCTGCGAAGGATCCCGTTACAGAACCTGTTATCCTTGCCCTTCCCGCAAATGGTATACGACTACGCTTTGATGGACCCGAACAACGGCTCCGCCTGGTTGAAGTCATCGACTTTACCAAGAACCGCATCACTTATCAAGAGAAGGACATTGCTAAACTCCCAAATTCTCAAGGGACACTGGGATCTCCCAGGATAGGTGGTGATGCTGCAACCGGTCCGGCGTTTAAGAACATTTACCATCGTCTCTTTGGACCGACGTATGCCGGAGAGTATATACCCCCAGCCGATACGGGGAATAGCAACGCTTTGGGCACGTACATTCTGTCCTATCCTGGTGTAGCATTCAGCTTTCCCTTGCCGAAGTCGGCTTACTCTCCCAACAAAGATGTGGTATCCTTGCTATCTTCTCCCGCAAGCCAGACGGCTACCTCCGTTGCGATATTCAGTGGGAAGTCCTGGGCTCATGCTAGAGAGACTCTTTGGGATGAGATTCTCCCCAGTGTCAAGTCGGCGTTTCTTTTCAATAAGAGTAAGGAGGTCGTTCCTGATGAAATCTCCCTAGTCAAGATACACGGTGGTGGCAGACTTCAGCTATTCAAGAAGTGGACCAACTCATCGGTATGGATCAATCTAGGGGAGACCACGCCCCAGGATCTAGTGGCAGAACTGGGCCCACCCGATGCCATATATCGGAAAAATGACCAAAGGATGTATATCCATAAGACACGCACTGCGAGTCACAGCAGGTCGAGATCGAACGGTGGCGACTACAGACGGCCAGAGGATCTAACCGATACGGATCAATCGTCGGCGCACACGGGGTCAGATGACTCTGAAGACGAGGCTGTCGAAGACGAATTTGTTGGAAATGTATCAGGGGAATGTTTTTACAACTATTTTTATCTAGGCTTTGACATCTTAGTATCGCCACCACAACCTGCCTCACGGACACCTCCGTCTCAAGTAGCGGCCTTAAGTGGGAAAGAGGTGCCTGGAGCAAGTCCATTCAAGAATGGTACGGCGGATCGATTAGTAGCCACCAAAATGGTACTACATGCGAACGTCCCTGGCTCATACCCATTCAACCGACATCGTCGTTGTCGTTGGGAGATCCAATATCTCGCAACTGATAACCCGGATGATGTTGTCAACTCCGAGACCCAGTTCGATGAGATTGAGGAACGATTGAGAGAAGAGTGGAAGAGCACGTATACATCCGAGGAGGACGCTAAAAAGCGTCAACGAGGGATGGTTCTAAATAGGGGATGGGGAGATAGTCCTGGTAGCAGCTGTGAGTTCCTTGGTGGCTGGGAAGATAGCAGCGGAGGAGTCGGAGCGAAGAAGTTTGACGGGAGCGAAGATTCTACCACTACACTATACGGATTCCCTGGGATGGTTTTCGAAGTCTTGAAGAACGGTTTTGTCAGCGCGGTTACGGTGTATTGAGTTACTTGGCTTGGGAATCGGAGTTGTTGGTCATCCCTTCATCCGCTTTGGATGACTTAGAAGGTCCGTAAGAGAATGAACTGTCCATATAGATAGATATCCATTATTCCAATTCCTGTTAGGGAATTACGATATCATTGGCACTTAAGGCTCGGAAACGCGTAGCTTTTTTCTTTACCATTGACTTGATGTTAGGAATATCCCTACCTAGCGTTTCCATAATAAGAGTATTAGAGACAAATAATCGTCACGCATTATCTTCCGTACCTTGCCCCTAAGACAATTGTACCACCATTAACTAATAGACGTAAAGAGGCTTGGTCATAGAGTATATACTTAGAAAGTTCCTATACCACACATATAGCTAAATAGTTTCAAGCTCTCTACGGGACATGTTTCCCTCCTTCATCTATGGTGCGCCACGTGACAGCTTAAACCAGAGAATTGCCTATGTTCTTGGTTATCTCTCAAGCCCACATGACTTAAGATTACTCATTGCCTTATGAGTAATGTATGGTTTATGTGAGACGTGGATAGTTACGTGGAACGTGGAAAGTTATATAATTTCAGGCCGTGGCTGTGTTGATTCTCTTCAACTATCCTAATACATAGGTACCTAGGTGGTAATATATATTCTGCTCACTCTATACTCCCTTTTCAGTGGATACATGTATCGAGTACTGGCAAGTCAAGTGCGATTTTGTTTATGCTATGTCGTTATCCTCATAGTACATCACTCTACCATGCCATTCCTAGGTACATTGTGGTTCGACGTTCCTCCGAAGCGGGTCAATTCTTCCCATAGATGTACAATTGGTTCCTGTAGCCCCTTCCAGACTGTTGGTACATCCTACACCTCGTCGCGTCCTAAGTCGCATATCAAGTCTCTACACATCAGGCAATTTCCTAATCTTCGTCTAATCCACGCGTCAGAAACCCTTACTGGCCATTTTTAGACCACGACTTGATATTATATATACTGAAATTGTCATCCATCCTAAGAATCAGGATCTTTCTTCTCATCACAATCGCATCCATCTGTAAGCAATTAGCAGCCCTCTACGAATCACCATCGTTTGTCCACAACATACAAGTACCTTTTTAAACCCCATTAACGTCGCTTCATAATCAACCATAGAAATAATTTGCCAATACCACTGAATAATTGCTTACATCTCCCCTTCAACGCGAAGAGCTCAGCCTAGTCACCAACATTTACCCCCTTTTTGTCATCGTGACAAACCTGTCAACAAGTTACTCTGGAACACCAAGCTTGTTGTAGAAGGCTTTAGAATGTCTACCAGCCAGTTGAGAGCTCCGCAAAAGGAGGTAAGTAATCACTCAGCAATATCTATGGATACTGGCTCTCCAATACCACCATCCCTTCGTATATCTGCCCTTCATCTTAGGGTTTGGGATCATAACAATCTTCCGAGTCTCCTGCAAAATTTGAATTGAATTATTACTAACATTTAAGTGAAGCAGGAAGCCCGTAACCCGAGCACAGGCTCGACGTCTTCGCAAAGAGATACGGCCCAAGCTAGTTCCGCACTGTGGAACTTCCCTCCAGCCCAGAACGCTGGAACTCGCAGACAAGGTACCAGAGCCTTGTCCGATATTTCTGAGGAGCCGGAAGGTTGGGATGTTGCCACAGCTCAAGCTGGACAAGGCGTTCAGCCAGCAGTCCAATCCGCCAACGCACTCTCGGGACCTGGTCATGCAGCGAACACGCAGGCTATGCAAGGCAACGTCATGAACGTGAACGGGTTCTACTACGCCAGCCTGCACGACTTGACTATGACCTTCCAACGCACGGAACAGCTCGAGCATTCGAAGTGGCTATCACAGCAAGGAATTGGCACGCTTTACAAGATAGACCACTGTGACCTCTACCGAGTTGTCCCCGACGGCTTCCAGTTGGAACTGGTCGCAATGTATAGGGCAAGGTACGGCGGCATCATGGGTTGGTGGACGCCAGATCGTGAGATCTTCTGTCTTCCGGATCAGGGGGTTATCGACGTGGCGGATGATCTCAACGCCAGAAAGGACGCTTTGGGCATACCCCATTTATGAATGGTAGGCGATACCCATTTGCTATTAACTGGGACAAAGTTAACAGGCTATATAGTGAACAGGGGCAACATTCCCATGCGGTGATGAGTGGTGCTATCTGAGAACACGGCTTGATCCCATTTTGTAGATAAATATAAGTTCGCAAGTGATAGCGAACAACGGGGATGTTGTTTGTATTCCAATAACTTTCATCATGATTTCTGAGTTTATTCTCAGCAAAGTACCTCAAGTCACAGAGTTTACAATGGGCATAAATAATCGTGATGATTTTAGTATTGAAACTTTCTCAATACACGTTATAAGTTTAATCTGGAGTGATATTAGCTTTAGATATTTCCATCAATCCACTAATTAATATAATAATTAGGCCCACTTTTTAATAGGAGGTGCTATAATTATAAGACCTATAACGTTATCAAGTGCTATATTATCAATACGTTACAGCGTATTATAGCGAAGAGACCTTTTATAATTAAGAATTACTATTTCAATAGTAGTGCATTTCAATAGTACCCCACATTACCAGAATTGGAGAGCGGTGAGCTATTGCCACCAATCGGGCTGCTCTCTTAAAGAGCTTTACAAATCTGCTTATAACTTCAGAATCTCAGCATTTGAGGATTTGAGAATTATATCCTTTGGAAGAGCTAATTGAGGCGATTCTGGCAATATAAATTTCGTCCCGGTGCACCCCTTTTTGGGCGT